>JABUQX010044821.1:10000-12500 GCA_015478945.1 Trachelipus rathkii | reverse complement strand
CGAGCTGGTACTAATTTTCTTCAACTTTCTGAGGCATATACGGACCAAATTTAACATTGATAAATCCCGTCGTCAACCGACTCCCCTAAAATAAATAATATTTTTTTAAACGAGTAACAAAAAAATCTTTACAAAAAGAAAAGTTTAAAATATTTAGACAATCTAACTTACCATTCTTCCTTGGGGTTTTATTTCTCGTCTTCATTTACTCCTTTAACTTTTTCAATCGTCACCGTTCCTTTCACATATTTCCTGTTTGAGATGTCTAGGCAATCTAAACTTTTGAAAACTAACCTTCTTAGTTTTGCCTTTGCATCTATTTAGGTGGTTCATCACTTCCTTATACTTCTCCCGCCTTAAGTTTGGAAGCCAAACTTATAAAGAAGAAGAAAAAAAAAAAGACAAAACTTACATTTGCCTACCTCATTCCCATTTATCCTCATCCTCAATTTCGAAATCCTGGCCTCAGCAAGTGACTCTCTTGATAGAAAGATCCTGGAAAGTTTATATATTTATCATTCTTGAAACCAGAATTAAGTAAAGACCAACCTCTATCATCAGCTTTCTTTTTACATGAATATTTTACCATATTGTATTTCAATACTTGTTTATTGTTTCATATCATTGTTAAACCATAGCTATAATTATTATTATTATTCTTATTATTTAATTATTATGTATTTTATTTTATTATTATTAGTTATTATATTATTATTATATATTATTATTATTATTATTATTATTATTATTATAATGTTTAATTTTATTTTATTTTATTTAATTTTTGTTATTGTCATTATTGTTATTTATTATTATTATATTAATTATATTATTATATTATTATTATTATTTATTATATATTATTATTCATTATTATATTTATATTATTATTAAATTATTATTGTTATTCATTATTATTAGTATTAAATTATTCATTGTTTTTTTAGGTTTGTTTCATTATCTTGGCATTGTAACACTATTAAACATACTGTTTGCAAAACAAATTAATGTATTGCGTTTACAACTAACTATATATATCGCATTCTGGCTAATTTCCAATATTAAAATTTCGTAATTTAGGTACGCTACATAAAATTTCATTCAGATTCGTGTCCAGGTGCGTTTTGCTTAGTTATTTCCATTTTATATTAAAATTTTGGATTTGTTTAATTCATCTATATGCTTCTTGCCTTCGCCATTTTTGTAATAGTAACTTTATTGTATGTTTAATATTAATATTTAATAGATTTTTAATTTTTTATAATTTTAATTTTAATTTGTGAATTTTAATTATTTCTAAGAGTAAAATATTTTGCTGAAATGGGTCGAGTAATACCCGAAAAGTCGGGATTTATAAATAAATGCATGCTTTCCTTCACATTTTGTTCTCCTTCCTGCTTATTATTAAGACTAGGTTCCCAAGGAACAAATCTATTGCCGACATACTATATATATTATATAATATATATAATAATATAATATATATTATATATATAATAATTATATATTATATTATATATATATATATATATATTATATATATATAATATATATATATATATATAATTATATATATATATTAGGATTTAAGACTGAGAAACTTTTAAAGAATATAAAATGAAAAAGAAAAAGATGGCAAAGATTTTATCAAGCCTAAGGCAAGGAAGACAAAAAAAATGGATAAAAAAAATAGCTTCCAACAATTTGGAAAGCGTGCGACGGAATTGAGGAAAGTTGTCCTCAAGCAAGTTACTTCCTTTTCCTTTGCAACACACATAATCTTGCAAAGTTGCAGCGATCATCTTTATTATTTCTTACTCCATAAATTGCAAGGCCATTGGCACGCTTCCTCAACAATAGAGTTGCAAATGCCTAACTCGTGTCTATGTATACTAACTATAAAAGAGTGTATGTATGTTGATTAGTTTTTTTTTGTACATTTTTTTAAAAAAAATACACATTGTGAAATAAAGAAATGCCGTCATCTTTACGTACGATCCATAAATTATCATATCTAATTCCTGTTTCCCATATGAATAAGTTTGATTCGTTTTTTTTGTTATTATTAATTTAACAATAACTTCATTGATTAAGGAAAATTTAATAATTTGGTTTTATCGTCTAAATACAGTATTAGTTTTGTTAATTCTTATTAACGCTAATATCCACAAACACACTCTTAAACATACATATACAAACGCACACACACCTACACATTACCTAAACATAACTCGATCAACAACTTACACACACAACATTTATAATATATATATCTATATAATATTATATATAATATAGTATATATTATAGTATATATATATTATTATATATTATATATATATATATATATATTTATTTATTTAGGAATTTTATATATCTATATATATATATACTTTATTATATATATATAATATATATATATATATATATATATATATAATTATAATATATAATAATTTATATATAATATAATAATTATAAATATATACATATATAAATA
>JABUQX010044821.1:0-2500 GCA_015478945.1 Trachelipus rathkii | reverse complement strand
TTTGGTTTTTTTTTTTTAAGGGGTTTTTTTTTTTTTTTTTTTTTTTTTTTTCTTTCTCAATATACTAGCACATTTTTAAAAAAAAAAAAAAAACAAATAAGAACGTTGAATCTATTCATAATCTTAAACAGGTCCTATATATTTTTGAATCGTTCCGTCACCATTTAAATTCATTGTTAGTATCATTTACTACCAATATTAATTGAAAAAAAAAAAAGAAAATCAAAACTGACGGAGTAGTAAAATTTGTTGGAACGATTTATGCATGTCTCTAGCAACATTTTGGTACGTTTTATGTTCAGAAATTTGCAGCGTTTTTTTTTTTTTTTTTTTTTTTTTTTTTTTTTTTTTAAACCAATCAGAGTGAATAATTCAAACTTAAATAATGAAATTATAAAAGATAAATTACAATTATATAATATACATAAGTAAAGGCTATGTTTTTAATATTTTTAGAGTGTGAAAGCTGCTTAATTATTAAAGTGTCAATTTTTGATTTTAAGCACGATTTCACTTCAAATTTTATGAAATCGTGTTCGATTCATACATCGCTATGATAATAAAGGTTGGAAGCTGATAGATCAACATATCCCCATTTCATTCTGATTACCTAACCCTAACCCTAACCTAAAAACCTAACCTAAACCTAACCCAAACTAACCTAACCTAACCTAACCTAATCTAACCTAACCTAACCTATATATTATATATTATATATATATATATATTATATATATATATATATTATATATATATATATATATATATATATATATATATATATATATATATTAAATAATATATATTAATAAGAACATATAATGGGAAGGTAAAGAAATTACTGCCTTCTCCGGGATTTGAACCACCGCATGTTGCGAATTGAGTACAACGTACTCCGACGCTTTACCATTGAGTCATCCTCAAACTCAAAAAATTTTGAATTCAAGAAGAACACTGTTAAAGTAGCCGAGCTCCCATCGAGGCATAATCATCAGATTTTCTACTAGTCCTTCCCTCGTTCCTGAGATTTGAATTTATTTTAACACTGCAGTAACCGCAATAAATAAGCTGGAAAATTAGGTTAAGAACATTAAAATGGGAAGGTAAAGAAATTACTGCCTTCTCCGGATTGAATAACACCCCGGGGGGCATTTTTGTTTGTTTTAAAAAAGGACAGGCTGGGACACCTGGTGATGTCGCTTGAAGGGAGCTCGGTTACTTTATAACTGTTCTTGAATCCAACTCTTTTTTTGGGTTGGAAGATAGTCCAGAGTAAAAAAAAAAAAAAAAAAAAAAGGCATTTTACAATTACAACTTAACAAAAAAAAAGCCAATATACGCGTATATTAGTTTACTCTCACTTCGCGTGTGCACAGCAATGGCACACACACACCGATGAGTCTTCCCAATTGCTCGCATTTCTGATTCCCCCAAGTTTTCCTACATAGTACCATGTTCCCTGACAACTAGTAACATACCGTTTTTCTTCCTATAATAAACAAAGTTAAAATGCCCCTCCTGATTTCCATTAGTAAACACTTATATAGAAAAAGTGAATCAAAAGAGAAAAACACAACTCTCTTTTATAAAATACTTTAAAGTTTTGCGATCATAAAGTCCCAAAATTAATCTATTATAATTCAATAATTAATATTATACACAAATCATATGATTAAATATCTATTATAATATTTAAATTTAATTATTATTATAATTTATAATATATATTATATTATTTAGTATAATATATAAATATTAAGTAGTAAGTTAGTTAAACTATTAAATATTTATATTAAATATTTAAATAATTATAAATTTAATTCAATTATAAAATTATAATATTAAATCAAACAATTAAATTAATTTTTAATATTCTTTTTAAATATTTAAGATATAAGATAAATTGTCTACTAAAATAAACGAGGGTAAACATATAATAAATGGACTTGAATTTTAGATATGTTCTCAAAAGTTATTATTTTTTAGAAGAGAGGTAAACGACTTCCCAGAAGTTGAAAGAAAATATAGCGCTTATAATTTACAGCGCACCAACCTAAATTTAGCGGCTACGCCTCCTCGCTCGAGCAGTTGAAATTTCTTCCCGATAGGCGACTTCTTCTTCTTGCAGCGGGTTTCGCTCGCCCCGCCTTACAAAGATGCTCAATTCCTCTTGTTCTCAAACTACAAGCTTAAATTAACAAATCTCCAAAAAAATATAAATTGATACTGACTATTAAATAAAAATATAATCCGTATGTTTTGAAATATATCCTAATCTTTCTAAAGCTCTATAGAAAACTTGGTTAATATCGCTCTATAATTTTATACTCTGAACTATGAAAATTAAACGTAAAATTAAATTTTTTAAGTTTATCCTAATAAAATCAAATCAGGACTTTTCACAAACTTAATTTAATATTAGACATAAGGAGGACTATTGATAATAATATTAAAATTATTCTTATAAAAAATTTCACTTAAACTGACATATAAGTCAACA
>JABUQX010044820.1:0-2500 GCA_015478945.1 Trachelipus rathkii | reverse complement strand
CACCATAGTCAACTAGTGCCGCTGTACCTATAGCTGCTGCTGCTCTGTTGGACACTCCATACCTCTCTGCCTCTAGTGAAATGGTAGTGTTTTGTGTTGTGTTCCAGGAAACACCAAGAGTAACGAAATCATCGTTAGGTAAACTTTCTCTCCTCTCATGATCAGGTGATGAAGCTGAATCTTCAATGGCAGTAGTGTCTGCAGACAGCACGGCGCATTTCTGCTCGATTCTTCTTTTCTTCTCATCAGCTACTCTTTCTTCCATACAAGACTTTCTTGCAGAACTCCTGTTCATCATTTCAGTTACAGTTTTGTCTACTCTGCCAATTTGCATTCTGCGAACTATTCTTTGGTCAACTAAAAAGTCTCTTTCTCGAGCTGGAATTTTCAGTTCTTTGGCACAGTTACATGCAAGCAGATCCTTGCATTGACATGCAGCAATGTCAAACAATTCATTCAAACTGTCCAGAAACTGCTTGCTTTTCTCCGCACTAACACCATGCTTTGATGCTTCAGATCCTTCATCCATCAGTCTCATCAGCTTTGTTTTAACGTTTTTATGTGGCTGTGGTGGAATCCCAGCTCGAATCCACAGGTCAACAAGAGCCTCACTTAACTGGGGAATGACATCCTTATTGCTGGAATACTTATGTTCCTTTAGGAAAAGAAAATGTCTTGCAATCTGGAGACGCGTGGGAAGTTCAATGGTTAGGAATTCCTGCAGATGGGGGCCAAACACAACATGACTTGCTGCCTTCCGTGTTATCATTTGACTCATGCTAGTACCTGAAATGTAAAAAAGAAATATATAAATCGCAGTCAACTTATTTAGGGAATAAATGAACATTGTTCAATGTTCATTTATTCCCTAAATAAATTGTTCATTGAACAATTCAGAACAAATAGCAACAGAACTATAGGAATAGCAATTTTTGGCCCAATTTTTCGATTTTTGAGGTCAAAAATGGGAGCACTTAGGCCTCAGGGAAAAATATTTAACTTAATATTTCTGAATAACCCTTCATAAACCGTGACCACAAACCCTAGATGTTCAAGAAAATACGATTTAGACGGACAGGGAAATATATATATATATATATATTATATATAGAAACATATTATATATATATATATATATATATATATTATATATTATAATATATAAATAATTATATATATAGTATGTATATATAGATATATGATATATATATATATATATATATTATATATAATTATATATATATATATATTATATAATATATATAGATATATAATATATATATATATATATATATAAATATAATATATATATATATATATAATATTATATATATATATTATATATATATATATATATATATGATATATATATAACTATATATATATATAAGAAACGATTTTTGTCTGGCCCCCCGAATTTTTTTTTGGATACGCTCACTGTATATATATATATATATATATATATATATAGATAATATATATAATATATATATATACTATATATATTATATATATATATATATATATATATATATATATATATATATAATAATATAACACCACCGCTCACGGGCAAAGCCTTAATCTGAGAGAGAGTCTGCTCAAATTTCAAATCTGAGCAAAACGGAGCCAGTTTTGGAAACGTAACTAATCACTGTTTATTTTTATTATTAATTTCACAATTTCCAAAATTATTTATTTGGAAAGTTATTAAAAAGAAAAAGGTTGAAATCGAATAATCATTTTATAATTTTAAATCCTAACTCATTTATATTAAACTTTTGTACCGATACCAGAGCTTTGCCATGAATGCCCTGCCATGATACTTCAACCATTACTCCCGAGTTCCAGGCTTTTTTCAAGCTTGAGCCCATAACAACAAACTTTTTAGGCTTCCAAGCACCAACTACAAATGATTATTTCAAATTTTACATATTCTTAGGCTCTGATTGGCCCGGACTATAGTCTTTTATGAGTTAACAGGTCTTACAGAGTAATAATTATGATCAGATATATATAGTGAAAACCCAGCGTGTTTTATGGAAACCTTAACAGTCCTCTAAAAATAAATCAGAAAAAAATGTAAAACTATTTTAAATAATCATCGTCATCTGTACTAATAATATTTACAATAATAGATCATACGTCTAAAATCATATCTCGTCATCATCACTATAATTATATTAATTTAATAAAAAGTAACCTGTAGGGCTCATAACAAACTAAGACATACATTCTTTAATTTGAAACTACTTAATAATAAACCATGTATATATCACATTAATAAAATCTTGCCCTATGGTATATAATCTCTTTAAAAATCATATTAATTTTTTGATTGTTATATATATAATTAATATTTAAAAAATACTGTTTTTATATTTTTAAAAAACAAATTTAATTTCACCAGCACTCACGGGTCTAATATATATGCTCATCCTTTACAAAGTCGTGACGGGAACACTACCCTTCTTCTTTCGGTTACATTTGCACTCTCTCT
>JABUQX010044819.1:17500-20000 GCA_015478945.1 Trachelipus rathkii | reverse complement strand
TATATATATATATATATATATATAGTATATAATATATATATATATATTATATATATAATATATATATATATATATATATAAATATATCCGATCTCCCTCCGTGTGGCCGTTAAGTAACTTTGTCCATATAATATATATATTATATATAATATAATATATATATATATATATATATATATATTATATATATTAATATATATATATATATATTATAATATATATATATAGAGAGAGAGAACGAGAGAGAGAGAGAGAGAGGAGAGAAGAGGAGGAGAGAGAGGCTTTAATTTATAAATATGAAGCAGACGTATGTACAGAAGAAAAAGTGGTAGAAATGGAAAAAGGTATCTTCACTCTTCAGGTCTTCCAACTTTCAAGTTTCCAACTTCAAGAGGTTGAAGACTGAAGTTGTGCTAGAAAGCGTTGATGTTGGAATCTTGAGGAACTGGGTGTGTTTTTGACTTTTTGTGGACGAGTGAATAAATTAAATAAGAAAATCCGTTTCACTAGAAAATTAAACAATAATCATTAAAAATCACCTTTTTTCGTATTAAAAATGAAAATAGCTAATTAAAGTATTAATGAAGCTAGGAATCTTCAAAATGATTTCTATTTAAGTACAAAATAAATGATGATTCTAACAACGAATTTAATTTTTAAATTGGATGGTAGACAACTGAAACTTGGACGACTCTGGAAGTTTGGATCTTAAGAAAATCTATTAAATTTAGTATTAAAATGAAAATAATATTTAAGAAAGTTCGAACTGAATGCCAGACGACTTATCATAAGAAAAGCTTTAGTGATGTACCCCAAAATACTAACTTTTAGTAATGGCCATTATAAAATCGTTATTTAGTTAATTACATATTTAAGCAAAACAATCGTAATCGCCAGTAGATGATTAAACTATTCGGTACTCGGTATGTTAACTGTAAACCAACTCACAGGAGTCCTGTTCCGGTATTAGATTTCTGCAAGGATTATCTTCGTCACACTGGACACTGGAACACACTCCATAGCGCTACACGTAATCAGGAATCAGCTTGGTCTCGAGTGGACTGGCAAAGTCTTGCCACTGAATAACTGAATAGTGATTAGTGAATACTCAGAAGACAATTTGACTATGTGGTATGTGCCATGTCGATCCCCCCTTTCCCTATTTTTGGTTCCCTTCCCGAAAAGACGAAAAATCTAAAACCCAATTTTTCGATTTATTTTATACACGATATTGGGGGACGGATGAAGAACGAAATATGGGGAAAAAAGAGAGTTTCATAACTTCAGGGTGTCAGGAGAGGGGGATAAAATTTTATTTTTTTCCGGCCTTTAAAAAATAAAATTTTTTTTGAGAAAAGATATCGGCTTTCGATTTTAAGAAAAAATATCGAAATATCGATATATCGCCTAAGAAAATATCGCCCAAAAATATCGATATATCGAGCAAAAATATCGATATTTCGATATTATCGATATTTTTTGGCCATCCCTAATTTCATGAGTACATGACTAGAGATTTTGTTTTATTTTGTTAAGGATTATTTACTTTTCGGAACGTTATTGTCTTATTAATAAATAAATAAGCCATATAATTTATTATATTTGATATGATTTGATGCATGATTTCATTTTATTAATTTTAAATACTTTAAGTGATATAATTTTACAAGGTATATTTTTTATAAAGGTTATTTGATATTTATACTAATTACTCATTTAATTGTAAAGTAAAATAGAGAAATAATTTAGCTTACGCCTTATTGTCTTGAGGAAAATGCGAATTAATTGATTATAAAGATAAATTTTTACTTTTAATTATTTTATATAATTGTAGTCTAATACAATTGATGATATTGAAAAATACCATTGGAATTTATTTTGGAATATCTTTGACTCAAAAAGTACTAGACGAGATAATAAGTTGGTCTTGCAGTTTTCTCTGCTGGCAACTGTAGTCTTAACTACTTTAGAAAGGTCTAAATTTTCAGCTAGCCTCCAGCTTAGTTGGTACTGTCCCCAAGCCTTAACGGGTTTCCCTACTCTCTTTTGAGAGCTGCATTTAGTGGCATTGAAATGTAATCGGATTCCTCTGAGGTAGTTAGGTACTACCGCTTGTCTTAACTGGTACGAGTTTGACTTTATCCGATAGTTGGTACTCTGGTAGCATTCAAAGGGATTGTTTTCAGTCTTTCCCCTACTCTCTTTTGAGAGAGGCATTTAGTTGGGATTATCTGCCAAAACCAAGACTGAAGTTTGGATCATTTTGAGGTAGCTGGTACTACCGCCTAGCTAACAGCCACTCCCCGTCTTTTAGCTGGCACAGACAGATTAGTAGTTACTAGTTACACTGGGTACTGCTCATTTATACCGTAGTTTGTGTCTAACCCAAGTTTGTAAGGTCAAGCTTGCCCCTTTTATGTATGTTTTTTTATTCCCATTAATTTAAATAGCGAACCTATTCACGCTTACTCCAAAGTTGTAACACGCTGTAATATTCTAT
>JABUQX010044819.1:0-12500 GCA_015478945.1 Trachelipus rathkii | reverse complement strand
ATATATATAAATATATATATATATATATATATATATATATATTATATATATATATATATATATATAGTCCTCTAAAATATGTAAAAAAAGGGAGGTTGTCAGAAGGTTGCCAGATTAAAAAATTTAGATATAAATATCTAAAGACTGCCAGATCTTTCCACACCCTGATATGTATTTGTTACAACTGTAATGATTTGGAAATTTCATAAAGCTTGAGTAATAGATGAATAAAGCAGCTTGTCCAAGGTGCAGTTATGCTTCAGAGCTAAAAATAAATATTTAGATACTTTGAAAGCATATGTTTAAGAAGGATTTGTAGAAAACATGGTGGCTAAATTTAAAACTTTAGGTACTGATAGGAGCATAAAAGTATAATTTTTCCCTAGTTGTTTACAAAGATTTCCGGATAATATTGGTGATAATAGTGAGGAGCATAATAAGAGTTTCCATTGGAAAATAAAGGTGATGAATGAAAGGTTTCAGGCCATATTGGACAGACACATGGGTTAAAAACTACTATTGGTACCTCAACACGAGGGTCTTGATGATTTGCAAAGAAGGAAAATGTACAGAGCTTTTATTTTAACTAATTGAGATTGTCTAAATCAGTTTACCTGTTTTTCTATTATTGTACACCATTAGATAATTCATTCCCTTGTTTTTGTATACTTTGGTACATTTTTATTATTAGTGATTTGTTATGTTTTTCAACAGTGAGATACATTTACCTCAAAAAGGAACCCAATGTCATTTTCGGAATTAATACCACAAGATAACCCTAAAACAGTTACAAGATCCTGAATCCTACATTCTAAAAGTGCTATTAATGAAACTAAAGGTACAACCTTCAATAATAAGACTCTAATCTCACCTTACAAGAATCAAGAAGCGAAGAAGGCAGCAACGAAAGAGGAAGATGAGTCTTTATCACCCTCGGTTCTTCGGTAAATTCAGCCAATTGCAGGAATATTCCTCCATCGGGATTTAGATTCGGGTTCATAGAGCGAAGCACATCATAGATCCCTTGACCTGGTTCCAAAGGAGGTAAACCATGATTATTCATAAGAAAGTCAAATCTGAAATTAGTGGATATGGTAACATGATAAGTATGTTAACACATATTAAAATGAGTGTCAAGAATTAGACACTCATTAAAACCATATTCTAGGGAGGGAACTTCTCTAGGTAATTCCTACCTAGAATCCATATGAGAGATCGAACTGAGTCCTTGTGTCTTTCGACTCTGTTGCTCCACCGATTGTGTCACGATTTCTTAATATTATGATATTAGAATAAAATAAACCAAAATAAAAAGTCAACTAAAGACACAAGAAGAAGGAAAAAGAGGAAAAAACTTTAAGAAAGGATAAAATTTATTAATATTAATATTTATTAATATTAGTTGTAATTAATTGATATTATATATTAGAAAATATAGAAAAGGAACTTGTCAAACAACTTTCCAATTCTTTTTCTCCTTCTCCACCTCCCTCCAACTCATTTATGTCTATTATTAAAATTTCTTCTAAAGATGTTATTTCTGCTATCTGAGCTTAACACTAAGAAGGTGAATGGTCCTGAGGGTATTCTCCTGTGGTTCACAAAACTTGTACTTTCGAGTTTGCACCCTGCCTTGGTAGACTATTCCGGCTCCTTTCAATTTCAGCATACCCTTCTACTGGAGAAGAAAGGGAACCCCTCTGAACCCTCCAACTTTCGTCTTTTTCTCTTTAACTTCTTGTTCCTTCTAAAGTTTTCAAATTTATCCTTTACAGGAAGCTTTGGAAATCTCTTAATTTTTTCTAATCTTATCCTCTGATCCTTAGTATGGCTTTCGTGAGAACCTTCCTACTGTTGATCTTTTTTCTGATTCTTGGTCCTCTTCCCTTCGGCATTTCGATGAACCTTTCACCGTGGTGATGGACGTATCGAAAGCCTTCCATAGAGTCTGGTTAAAAGCTTTCACTTTTAAACTTTCTTCTTTCAGTATCTATCCTTCTCTGATTTCCTTTCCGGTCTTTCTATTGAAGCTGTTGTAGACGGCCATCGTCCATCCTTTAAATCAATAAATAGTGGTGTTCCTCAGGGTTCTTTTCTATCTCTCTTTCAACCTTTCATTAATGACCTTCTCTCTATTACTTTATCACCTACTCACTCCAATGCTGCCGATGACTATACCCCAATGTTCCTTTCATTTAGATAGACGTCCCTCCCCCAATAACAATAGCTCTTGCTTGAAGGCTGCCCTTGAGCTGCTAATCTCTGATCTTTCTCGAATTTCTAATTTGGGCATTGAGAACAAGGTAGTTTTTAATGCCTCAAAACCTCACTTCCTCCATCTTTCTACTCGACATATTCTTTCACACAACTATAACATCTCCGAAAGTACACAACTCTAACCTTCGTATGTCCTTAATATTCCTGGTGTTTCCTTGGAGGAAAAACATTACATCTCTTTCTAAACAAGTTTCTAAGAGGTTACGTGTTCTGAGAAGCCTTCAGAATTTCTTCGCTCTACCAAAGTTGCTTGCTCTTTATAGGGGTACCATTCGCCCCTGTATAAAGTATTCCTCACACATCTTGGGTGGTTGCACTCACACAGTTCTTTTGGAAAAGATGGAGTCTAGAATTTTTTATCTTACTAACTGTCCTGCCCTCACTAACTCTCTCCTTTCTCTTTCTACCCGTCGAATTGTTGCATCAAACTCAATATTTTATTGTTATTACGATGGACATTGCTCTTCTGAATTCTTTTAGCGCATATCTCCTCCATTCCTAAATAGTCTCATTCATATTTTCTCTATCCAGCTCTCAACTTAGTCTCTATTATCCATCTTTCGTGTTCTCCGTTGATAAAGTCTGGAACACATTCCCTTTATCTATTTTCAAAACTACCTTTGACTTACACACTTCAAATGCCGTGTATCGTGGCATCTCGCCCTTTAATTGGATCTGCCTCGGAAACTTCTCCAACTAGCGGGGAATTGGATAGGCCTCTGAATTTGCCCACAAGAGATAAAAAAAATAAACAATTATAAATAATAAGTAACTCAAAAAAAGAATCAACAGCTAACAGGAATAAAAGTTAAAAATAATAAATTTTCAAGTATGTGTAGTTACGTAAGTATGAACAACCTATATATAAATATCAAAATAAATTTCCTACTAACGCCAATATATTAGGTTATTTGGTGTAAGACCATGTTCCTGAGAATGGGAGCAATATAATATGTACAATCAAAGAAGAAAAACATCGAGAAATATGTGCAAGGAATAACACGCACAGACAAAAAGAGAATCGACTGGACAATTTCAAAAATAAACTAATGTATGTGATTATCAGAGTCAAACAGAAGAAAAAAGATGTTCAGATCATAGTTATAGGAAATGTTAACAGATGAACAAAAGAGATATTAAATTGTGCTAAATTAAATCTGAAACATGCAGAAAACTATTTGGAAACGTTAATATGCTTGATATTAAAAAAACTGCCAAGACTGACTGTTCAATGAATACCAAAGGGGACCGTCCGTATTGAAGCATCCAGAGAAATGGCAACGCCCTTGCTAGTGGACAATTAAGTAAGGATGATGATGATGATGATGATGATGATGTGAGATGATGATGATGATGATGATTGATGAATGATGATGATGATTTGATGATGATGATTGATGATGATTGATGATGATGATGATGTTTGGATGATGATGATGATGATGATGATGATGATGATGATTGATGATTGATGATGATGATTGATGATGATGATGAGAAATAAATAAAAAAAAATTACGTTACCTCAATGAAGGACCATCTGACATTAATAGGTATTGCAGATTTTGTATTATTTAAATTTTGGATTCTTCAAAATTGTGACCAAACAATTCTTGTGTCAAGTGTGCCCACATTGGGGTAAGCAACAACAACACATCATTTTGGTTTAAACTGTCAAGTTATTTGAAAATATAAAATTAGTTTTTGCGTTAAATTTCGAAAATCTAACAATGGTATTATCTATAGTATTTACACAGTGAATTAATAAACATACCATTACTATATACTTATGCATTTGACCTCGAATATTTTTTGGGAAAATTCAAACCTTTCAAAATGAGGATTATTAGTTTAAGTATATTAGTAAATAGACCTAGATCTAAAAGTATCTAGATCTATTCTGTGGAAATTATGTCACGAAGCTAAAAAGAAATAGAAGAAAAAATGACCTTACAACTGACAGTTACTTAGAATCTTAAGATCAAGAACATTTTATGACAAGTTCTTTATTCTTAAATTAATAATAAAAAAATAATAATAATAATAATAATAATAATAATATATATAATTATAATAATAATAATAATAATAATAATAATAATATAATAATAATAATAATAATAATAAGTCTGTTTTGAAAATCTTGTGGTTGAGGTAGCTTACTCTAACGATTTTTGTGTTATGATGAAAACTGTCGCATTTCTGTTTTCGGAATTTTTCAGAAATTACCCAAAATCAATGAAATTTGTTTTTGGTTGCGTTTTTTATCTTTATTTTAATTATATATATATATATATTATATATATATAATATATAATTATATAATATATTATATATATATATAATATATATATATATATTATATTATATATATATAATATTATATATATATATATATTAACAGGGCGTCCATTAAGGATATGCTAGGATGCGTCCGCTATGCAAATGGAATCTGAACAACTTTGATTGATGCACAAATTCTTTTGATACTTTTTTTAGAATTTTGAAATCTAATTTTATCTACATTTTCTTTTGAACAAGAAACTAAGTATGCTATTGATGGACATACCAATTAAATGTAACTAACGGACATTTTTTTACGTTGGGCCGGTCGCCATTGCCACGAAATATATATATATATTTTTTTTTTTCAAAATTTCGTTTTTAAATTAATAAGTAGTAAAATTATAAGCCGCCTAAAGCTTTTAGACTACGTCTTGGTTTGATTTTATACTTTTTGTCGTATAGCGGGTTGTTTTTGTGGGTTCCTTATTTTTTTTTTATTAGCTATTATATATATATATATATATATTATATATTATATATATAATATATATATATATATAATATATATATTATATATTATATATATAATATATTATATTAATATATATATATATATATTATATATTTATATAGTATATATATATATTAATATAGTATATATATATATATATTTTATATATATATATATAGTATTATATAATATATTATAACTATATATATATATATATAATATATATAGGCTACTTTAAATCGAAAGGGAAAAGGGGAGACTATAGCTAGCTTGATACCTCATTTTATTCAAATGTAATAACAAATTACAAAAGCAAGAAAGCATTGAAAGCTTTTAGCAATATTATTTTCAATCTTTGTGGTTTCAAAAGTTTAAACAACAGAGGAATCATGGATATGTTACGTAAAATATATGTACCTGCCTCTCTATGTTAATTATATATATATATATATATAATATATATATATATATATATATATATATATATTTATATAGCTTTTACCAAACCCCAAAAAATGCACTCACGCCCCTGATATAATATATATATATTATATATATATATATATTATAATATATATATATATATATATATATAATATATAATACTTATATATTATATAATATATTATTATATATATATATATATAATATTATATTATATATATATTATATATAATATTTATATATATATAGATATATATATATATATATATATATAAATATAATATAGAGTTAAAATTACCTTAAAATCATAGATTTTGATCTGGCATAAAGATTTTGTAGTACCCGCCCTGTATATATATGTATCCTATTGGAGCGATCTAGACATGACAATAGTTGATGTGAAAGGAGCTGTTAATCTGTTAAGAACCAGTTCCCTGGTTGAGCCCCTCACAGTCCAACTCGATGAGCCTCAATCTTCGATAGACCTTATCGTATTCTTTAAGACTAGAAGAAAGAATTCTGTGCCCAGATTTCAGCATCTAAGTGAGAGCTCGTATATATATATATATATATATATATAAAATATATCTATATTATTATATATATATATATATATATATATTTAATATATATACTTTATAATATTTTTACATAAATTTAATAAAACATCTATATTTTTCTATAAATATATATAATATATATATATATATATATATATATATATAAATGGTTGATAGGTGTGCTCAACTGGAGCTCCGATGGTTTGAGTGGTGTTTATAATGTTTTAGTTATTTTGCCATTAAGTGTGTTTGTACATTAAACGCTCTCCTGTTTTAATTGTTTTTAACTATTATGGTTTTAATATTTGAAGAATTTGATCATCCTTTTAAAAGATAAGATATCCGTTTTAATTTTTAATTTTGAAACTTTTTAGTTATGTTAGATAGCAATAGTTAGTTTTTAGGATTGTGTAATACGTAGTTTAGATAGTTCTAGGGTATATTTTTTTCTTAGTCTTTTTTAACTTAAGTTTTTAGTGTTTCTATTTTTTTATTATTTATTTTAAACAGGTTTTAGCACAGCACCTACGTTTTTAGTTAATTATTATTTTAATTTATACATAACCAGTTTTATGTTGAATAATTGTAATTTTTTTTTCTTTCGTCTTTTTAAATGGTTGTACGATGTGCGGTGAGTGTTTTAAACTTTCTAAATTTTTTAATTTTTTATATATTTTATTTATAAATACGGTTTTTTCGTTTTTAACATTTACGGTTTTTTTTTAGTGTGTGAATAATTTTAACCTGTTTTTTTGTCTGTTTGTCTTTGTTTGTTGTTTTTGGTTTGGTGTGGTTGTGTGTGTGCGTGTGTGATGGCAGATTTGCGCAGGCGCGGGCTTTCTATAGACTTTACTAACATCCGCGGCTTAAACTCTTATTTTTTTATTCCGTTGAATACCACCTCTCTAACTCTAACCCTAACCTTTTTGCTCTTGTCTGAGGACACAGATTGGCTAAGAATTTCATCCTCTAACTGTTTAATTGTATTCCAACTATAAACTATTCATAATTTCCGTCTAAAGGTGGAGTTATGGTGCCTTATTGTAACATAAACACTCCTGTAACACATCTCGTGAATCTCGAATCTCGCTAACTTTGATGTTTCTGGTTGCTTAAAATCTTTCTTATCTCCTTCTACTACAATAAATCTTGTGCTTCTGCTACTGTCCTCCTAACAGAACAGTTTTCACGCCTTTTATTGAATATCTTACTACATCTCACGAGGGACTGTTATATCTTCTCATCCAAATATGAGTATCCTCTATTAAGGGGATTTCAATGTACACAACACCGAATGGTTGGGTCCCTCTCATATCTAGAAGGTGTATAATGAACTATTAGTATAAGGTATAATTATATCTTATAGTAACGTTTATTTCTGTACCGTTCTATAAGTCGAAGGTATAGTTAATTTGAAAAAAAAATTTCAATTTTTCAGGAGGTCGACTTTTTGGGGAGCGATTTTGATTTAGACCTTTTTGAGTATAAACCGGTTACCGATGAAAGCGTTCAGCTTTGGAACTTTATTACGCTAACGACTCTAAGCGTAAAAATGGATTCGTCATAAGACGCTTAGAGACTCTATTTAGTGTTTGGGCTATTTACGAAACGTCACATATATGACGAGGACGTTTCTCCGAAGCGTAAATGTGCGTTCGATTCAGCAATTTATTTTTTTATATTATTTTTTTTTTAATTTAGTTACCCCTAAATTTTTATAGTAGAAAATGGAATTTAGGAAGACTAAACGTATTAAAATACAAAAATATCATAATAATATAACTATTCAGATAACGTGGAATTCCATGAAGTAAATAAAGTTCAAGAATTATTATATTAAAAAAATTAAACAACTACAGAAGAACACAACAACATAATAATATACACAGTCAGGTATGTCGAATAACTTTAGTTATTAGCAATTCTTAAAGCGACTTTAGATCCGTAATTATATTTTTTGTTTCTCTCGGGAAAAAAACTTGCTTAAGGAACACAAAATTTATTTTGCACCATCTCCCGAAAGTAAAGAGTAACGTTATTTCGTGCCCGACGTAACCGTAGGAGGTACCTTTATATTTTTTTTACGTTAATTTTAAAAGTGTAGCAAAAAATCGCTCAAGCCTATAGGAAATAGGGGTCGTGCGTAGTTTTTATAATTAATTTTTGTTTAGTTAGCTCTAAAAATTATTTTTTCATAGAAAACTGAAATTAAGGGAGACTAAATTAAAAAAAAATAATATATATATATTATAACTATATATATAGATAATATATATATACTAATTATATATATATATATATATATATAATATATATATATATAATTTATATTTATATATATATATATATATATATATATATATATATATTATATATATATATAATTACTATATATAATATATATATATATATATATATATATATAGTAATTTATATATATATATTAAATATATATTATATATAGATATTATATATATATATAAGCTACAGTACAAGCTCCGAAAAAAAACTCGCTTAAGAAACGAAAAATTTATTTTGGACCACATCTCCCGAGAAGTAAAAGTTACGTTATTTTGTGGCCACGATTGAAGCGTAAGTGGAGACCTTTAAGATTTCTTTACGTCGATAATTATATTAAGAATTGATATTCAGGTATTCACATATCATTTATTGTTTATTTTTTTCTATGTATTTAATTTTTTACCTAATTTTCATCATTAACTTTTAATCCGTGAACTTTTCGTTTTTTTTCTCAAATACGATAGTGACGTTTCGTAATTACCGAGACGATCTTTGGAGGGGATCAATCGAGGCCGGGTTTCCTCTACGGCGTCACTATAATATAATGACGTTCCTCGATTACCATAAAAACGACCTCGAAACGATCAAACTGCAATATTTTCAGGGATGAACTATCGTTAAGCGTATTAATTATTATTATAGTGACGTTTATTCTGTACCGTTAATAAGTCAAAGGTATAAGTTAAAATTTGAAAAAAATTTTTCAATTTTTTCAGAGGTCGACTTTTTGGAGAGCGATTTTGATTTAGACCCTTTGAGTTATAAACGGTTCCGATGAAACGTCACTATTGAAATATTATTCGCTTAACGACGTTCTAAGGACTTAATAAAATGGATTCTAAACGCAGTTAGAGTCATTTTTTGGGGGCTTTACGAAAACGTCACTATAGACGAGGACATTTCCGAGTAAATGGCGTAGAAAGCGTGACAATATTTTTTATTATTAATTATTTTTATAATATTTTTTAATTTAGTTACCTCAAAATTAATTATCGTAGAAAATGGAATTAAGGGAGACTAAACTATAAAAAAAATTATATAAATAAATATAGTATAGGTCATGATAAATAATTAAGAAGTTATGAAAAACAAACGAAGAAAAAATAAATATCCCAATATGTGAATAACTTATTATTAGCTATTATTTATAGATTTATTTACTGTAATAATTTTTTTTTTGGTTTTCTTCATGTTCAAACTCCCTTAAGGAACAAAAATTTAATTTGCACCATCTCGAAAAGTAGAGAGTAACGTTTTTTCGTGCCCCGAGGAAACCGTAGGAGGGTACTTTTAATATTTTTTTTTACGTTAATTTTTAATGTGTTAAAAAATCGCTCAAAGCCTATAGGAAATAGGGGTCGTGCGTAGTTTTTATAATTAACTCCCTTAAGGAATGAAAAATTAATTTTTTTCATATCCCGAAATTTAGGGGAGACTAAATTAAAAAAAATAAATAATATTATATATATACGTTATATATATATATATATTATATATTCCTAAATATATTATATGTATATATACTATATATAATTATATATAATATAATATATATAATATATTATATATATATATATTAACCTATAATCTATATATATATATATATAATATATATTATATTACTTATAATAAAAACCATAATATTCATTATTAATAACTATTTTAGAACTCACATTGACCTCATATGTATTCTAAACCCACTTATTAGTATCTATTTTACTCTCATCTTATTATATAATATAATTACACCACCTTTCGCTCTTATATTGAGTAAATCTTAGTGACTCCACAACCTTATAATATTACTTCTTTTAATGTATGCTTATTATATAAATATACTTTTCATCTCATATACAACCAGTGTTCATTCTCAATTATCCTGTAGCCCTAATTATAAATCTTATGACAAGTATTTTTCTGTGTCACATTATATATACCCTTTAGATCTGGGTACTATATATATATATATATAATAATATATATTATCCATAATACTAATTTTTAGGAGCAGGGTATATAGTATATATATATATATATATATATATATATATAATATATATATTATATATATATAATATAATATATAGATATATATATATAATATATATATATATAAATATATATTGCTATATATATATCTTTCGTTCCGTAACATATTATATTTTATTATACGATTAGATACTATATATATATTGTTATAGATATAATATTAGATAATGCTACTCTATTTAAAGTATACTTGCCCTCGAAAATAAAACTCGCTTAAGAAACGAAAAAATTTATTTTGCAAATCTCCCGAAAAGGTAAAAAATTACGTTTTTTGTGCCCCGATTCGAAGCGCGTAAGTGGGGACTTTAAGATTCTTTACGTCGATAGATTTATATTAAGAATTGATATTTAGGTATTCACATATCAATAATTGTTTATTTTTTCTATGTTCTTAATTTTTCCTAATTTTCGTTTCATAACTTTATCCGTGAACTTTTGTTTTTTTTCTCAAAATACGGGATAGTGACGTTTTCGTTCAAATTACCGAGACGATTCCTCGGGTGGAGGGATCAAGTTCGACTCGGCAGCGGGCTTTTTCCTGTCACGCGTCCCACTACTTGTACGGAAAGGTGGGAGCTGATCGTCACTTACTCAATATAATGACGGTTGTCTTTCGATGTGCCATAATGAGACGCGACCTCGAAACGATTCAACGGCAATATTTTTCAGGGGGATGAACTATCGTTTAAGCGTATTTATATTATTATAGTAACGTTTATTCTTGTACCGTTGATAAGTCGAAGTTATAAGTTAAATTTAAAAAAAAAAATTTCAATTTTTTCAGAGGTCGACTTTTTGGAGAGCGATTTTGTTTAGACCTTTTGAGTTATTAACGGTTCCGATGAAACGTCACTATTGGAACGATTATCATGCTTAACGATGCTCTAAGCGTACAAAAATGGATTCTAAACGCGTATAGTCATTTATTTCGGTCTTTTACGAAACGTCACTATATGACGACGACGTTTCCGTCTTAAATGGGCGTCGTGCAATATTTTTTTTTATTTTTTTTAATTTAGTTACCTTTAAAATTTATTTATCGTAGAAAATGGAATTTAAGGGAGACTAAACTATAAAAAAAAAATAAATATAATATTGATCTTTAAAAAAAATTAAAAATTTAAAAAAAATTAAAAAAAAAGAAAAAAAAAAAAATATTCAATATGTGAATAACTGATTATTATCAATTCTTTACAGACTTAGATTCCGTAATTATTTTTTTTTTTGGTTTCTCTCGGGAAAAAAACTCGCTTAAGGAACAAAAAAATTATTTTGCACCATCTCCCGAAAAGTATAGAGTAACGTTATTTAGTGCCCCGATCGTAGCATAAGGGGTACCTTTAATATTTTTTAACGCTAATTTGTAAAGTGTAGCAAAAAATCGCTCAAAGCCTATAGGAAATGTGCGTCGTGCGTTGTTTTTTTAATTAAATTTTGTTTAGTTACCTCTAAAATTTATTTTTCATAGAAAACTGAATTTAAAGGAGACTAAATTAAAAATAATAATAGTATAGATAAAGTACACTTGCCCTCGAAAAAAAACTCGCTTAAGTAACGAAAAATTTATTTTGCAACATTTCCCGAGAAGTAAAATGTTACGGTATTTTGTGCCCCGATCGAAGCGTAAGTGGGGACCTTTAAGATTTCTTTACGTCGATATTTATATTAGGAATTGATATTCAGGTATTCACATATCATTAATTGTTTATTTTTTCTATGTTCTTAATTTTTGGTATTCAGGTATTCACGTATCATTAATTGTTTATTTTTTCTAGGTTCTTAATTTTTCCTAATTTTTCATTATAACTTCATCCGTAAACTTTTCGTTTTTTTCCTCAAAATCCGATAGTGACGTTTCGTAATTACCTAGACGATCCTCGGAGGGGATCAATCGAGGCCGGGTTTCCTTTACTTCGTCACTATAATATAATGACGTTTCTCGATTACCATAAAAACGACCTCGAACGATCAAACGGCAATATTTTCAGGGATGAACTATCGTTAAGCGTATTAATTATTATTATAGTGACGTTTATTCTGGGTACCGTTATAAGTGAAGTTTAGCGCAACAA
>JABUQX010044818.1:105000-132459 GCA_015478945.1 Trachelipus rathkii | reverse complement strand
TCAATTAACCACGCATATATATTAACGAAATTTAAACACATTAAGTGGTACAAAAATAATTGTTCTGTGATTTATATACACTTTTAATTACACATGTATAACGTAATTGTTTTTTTATCTTTCTTAAATATTTGTTTTTCTGGCCAGATACTATTACAGATCACACATTTTATTTATTTTATAAACGGTCTAGCATTACACATTCTCATCAATTTTTTACGAAAAGTTATTCAAATTGTCCTGTTTCTACTAGAAACACTTTTCGGTCGGTAAGAATGATTAAAAAAAGTTAATTTTACCTTGAAATGGGTCCTGGTTCATTTGATTTCAGAACGGGTCTATACCCGCAATTTCCTTTAAGACGGGTCTGTAACCGCAGCTTCCTGTAGGACGGGGTCCGTACCCCCAGCCTAAAAAGAAATAATAAACTTTTACTTTTCAATTTGTATTTTATGTAATTTCTTTAATATAATTTGCCTTATTAACATTATCAAATAGCGTCAAAACTTATAACCTAAATCCACACATAATTAATGCTTACCTCCAGACACTTTCCAGAGGTATTTCTTTAGATATATAGAGGGATCAATATTTGTTTCCTTAGAAATCGCGGAATCGTGGTGAGATTGATTAAGAGACAGCTATAATAATAAAAAGAATAAACAGAATACTTACATACTTGCTGCCATATATTTTAAAACATAAACTTCATCTCACAAAAGAATTAGACAACCTACTTAGTATAAAAATTTCCTCGATAACACAAACATTGATGGAGATAGAAATCAATCATAATTTAGAGATTCTGGAACTATAAAGAAACAATATTTGGAGTAAAAAGATTTTTTACTACATTCCTCCCCTCCCGTCGTATCACGACGAAAAAAAATTGGTGGTCCGGGGAGAAATAACAAAATCTCCAATCAGAACTAAAGTGCGGAAATGCGAATAACCTCGCGGTGGCTACCAGCCGGTGAATTAAAGGGTTTTAAGAACTTAATTGCGAAATGGCGAATAACTTCGCGTTGGCTACCAGCCGGTGAATTAGAAGGGTCTTCTTATTTTTTAAAAATACTTTCCCTCGGGGTTGAATGGAAAGTGGTACATGGTGCTTCTTCTTCTTTGGTGGAAGCTTTGGTGGATGGTACTTGTTCCATTCTATCATGGATTTATCCCAATCCGACAACTCACAACTATCACTTGTGTTTATCTCTTTCTCTTGCTGGGGCTTCAGTGTACTCTGCACAGTTGTCATTTTCGTACTGTTAGATTGTACAGCATTTTGTAGAGAAAGATGGGGCATACTAAGAATGGTTCCCACGTGAGTAAGACTAGAAATAGTAGAAATAGGGAGTTCGTTAGACATTTTTGAAGTATTTAAACTATCCGATTGAGTTTTATTTGTAGGTTTTTCTGGGATGATCCAATTGGATCTTTGACAAATTAAATTTTGTGGAGCTTGGATAGAATTTGGAAAGTCTCTTTGTACCATAGGATGTGGAGAATTACTAGGCATCATTAAATTTAAATGCAGAACATTATCGTGGATAGTAGTTGGATTTGGAGAATCACTGGGTATTGTGACATTTGAATTTGGAGGATCTCTGAAACTTTTAATCCACAAGAATTATATATTTAAGGGTATTTCACAATTAATATTTCCTATAACTTTTCAGCATCTTCAACATTAGCATTATAGAATTAGAAATTCAGCACAAAGTTAATAGTTAAGCTTTTCTTTAGCCTTTCAGCTTCAACCCTACAAATAGAGAATTAAGTTTACAAATTCAACTTATTTATTCCATTTATATACCTTTGGCATGGTGAAGTAATGTATGAGGCAGAAGAAGTAAAGTTGTACAAAAGAAGTTTCACTCTAATGAGACAGTCAATGTAGGAAAGGGCTCTGTGCCCAAATTGAAAATAAATCAAGGGTTCGAAAAGGTCCTGTGACCTGATTTGAAAAGCAGGAGTAAAATTCTTGTGACCTTAATGAAAAAGACAGTTGCAAAAGGGTCATGTGCCCCTGTCCCGATACCTATAAAATTACATAAACTAGCATTAAGTTACTGACAAAAAAATGTGTAATTAATCCATTTTATAAGAAAAGAAAAGAAGAAAATGTTAAGCAGGGAAACTTTACCTCAAGATAATTCAAATCAATACGTAAAGATGGTCGTAGATCAAACGAAATCCGACAAGTGACTATCTTGAGGATTAAATGGGAACATAAGAACGTCTATCCTAAAAAAATAATAATACTCACGTAATTCGAATCCTTTAGTCTAAGTTTTTGACCAAAAAAATATAAAGCATTTCACACAAAAACTCTCTCACACCAACCTTATGGTATTCTTAAAAATACATAAAGTGTGAAGTTACTTCTGACATATACAAAAACTTGAGAAAAGTTGAAGACAGCCTATACTATTGCTGTAAAAGAATAAACACAAAATTGATCTTGTATTTTTCGTAGAGTTTAAACTCTACAATATATATATATATATATATATATAATATATAAATATATATATATATATATATATATATTATATATATATATATATATATATATATATATATATATATATATATATTATATATATATATATATATAATATATATAAATATATATATATATATATATACTTGGATTCCAATGTGGTGCTTCCTATTATTCAATTCACTAATTGGAACTGTGTGTTATGTGGTTTTTATAAACTAGTTATTTAACCCAAAATGAGCGCTTTGTCTTATTTATAATTATTTATTTCATATTACAATATAGCCTGTAATATTTTTCTAGATATTCTTTAAATACCAGATCTGAAATTAATACAAATGGCTCACTTACTTTTTTTTAATGGTGAAACATCCAAGAGTGGTAGAATGTTCAGCATGTTTACATCTGCTTCATCTTTATTGATTAAACTAAGATCGGATTGTTGATCACTTTTAGGAGGAAAATGAGAGCTTGGTATGTCATCTAAAACATTTGGATTGTTGGTTATCATTTTCCAGCGGTTTTTCACATATGTATGTTCCATTCTTTAATTTTCCAGCACATACTTCAACAAAAGCATCAGTTACGTGAAGATGATTTTGTATTATTTTTTTTTTAGCTGGATCTTCACATTATTTTCTATCTCTTGGCATTTTGTTTTGAACTATATATTAACAATTTATATATTTAACAAGATTTATTTTTTGGGTCATGAATGTAATTTGCTTTTAGAAAATATCTGAAAACTCCTAATTATTCATGAACTTCGGAACCTGGTTTTTTTAGTAGATAGTTTCACGAGCTATTCATATGGCCGATTTTACTTGGTCATATTCGCGAGTATTGTAATTTGTCTTTCTACTTTTATAATATCCTTATGAGTACTTTATCGTAATTCACAAAATTTACATGCTTAACATGAATGTAATTTACTTAAGATATATGATGTGACTGAGAGCAGTAAAAAATAATAATATAGATAAAATAGTATTTTAAAGGTATTTAGGACTGTATGTGAACAAATATCTTGATAAAATGACCTTCGACTCTATACATATATATGTCGTGTAGGTCATGTAAGGGTGGCTCTGTTGTAGAAAAACAGATTTAATATAAATATAAACACACCCAAG
Source organism: Trachelipus rathkii (assembly GCA_015478945.1). Classification (NCBI taxonomy): domain Eukaryota; kingdom Metazoa; phylum Arthropoda; class Malacostraca; order Isopoda; family Trachelipodidae; genus Trachelipus; species Trachelipus rathkii. The sequence continues at coordinate 128,823 of JABUQX010044818.1, read as the reverse complement.
ACAAGAGACTTGTGTATTATGAAATACATTTCTATATACTCATTGGAGCAGGGTGGCTATGTGGGTTAGATTTTATATTTTGATTTTTTTGTCTTGTATATCATTGTGTGATTTATATTTTATTTTACATTATATATTTCACTAAATTATTATACTTTTTATAATTCTATATTTTTAATAAAGCAGAAATGTATACAATGGCAATTAACGGTAAATATCTTTTTGAATTATTATGTAATGGCAAGCATGTTATTAGTGAATATAATATTTAGTTTAATGTGTGAAACATTTAAATGACTCCATCTGTTATATATATAATTTTGACATGATTTTATATTTTATAAATTGTCAGCTCATAGTCTAAAGGAGGTTCAATTTTAAAATTAAATTGTAATGTTAGTTGTTATTATAGTTAAATTGTTAAAATTTGTTATTCTTTCAAAATAATCTAATGTTTAGTAACTTCTATTGTAATGATGAATATCTTGGGAATCCTTATTATTTTTACTGAATTTATAAAAAATATAATATATATATATATATATATATATATATATATATATTATAGTTTAAATATTATCATTGTTATATAATTTTTAATTTGGATACACTCTGTCGTGGTTACCCGCAAGGTCATTAATGAGGCGGTCGCGATTACTGCATTAGCTCAATAGCAAAGAATTGGAGTTCATGCAAATTCTCTGAACCTTCAGAAATTAATTCTATGACCCCGAGACCGCTATCATCGTCTCATATCTCGCTCATGTGTTCTTACCATCCATATAATAAGCTTACGTCATAATTTCAGAATTTAAATTCATGTAGGCTAAAATAAGTAATTAACTAAATAATTAATATTAACTCAACTTAGAATTGTAAGAACAAATAAATACGGATAGGGACTAGTCCGCTTATATGTAGGTACGCTGGTTTAATGACTAAAGATTTTGAAACAAGTGAGTCAGGGCAAGATATTAAAGCTTCACTTACTGTTCGATAAAATATGTTCTAATCTCGCTCGGTCAAGACGATCAAAGCAAATAGTTAATATTCTTGCTCACACAGTTCTTACTGCAGTCCTATTTCTTCCAATAAAGAATTCTCTAAAACATTTTTACTTCTTCTGGTGTCTTATAGACCCTCAATCTTGTGATATAGCTCTTTCTTTCGGATTATATATCTAATTTTTTCAAATGAGTCACAATCTTGTAGTTTCGGAGAAATCTTGTTGTATGTGGGTAGAATCTTCTTATATGGAGTTTTAAGGATGTAGTATCTCTCCACTGGGTAACATTAGAACAACATACGTTCTTTTTATGAATTTTGCTACCCATGCAGAGTAAATGAATACCGGGTGTGTTAAGGCCACAACCCTTGCTGGATGGATCCATTAGGTTACCCTGTGACTGTATCAAAACAAGACAGAAATGTATGGTAGTCAATGGTTACACGATTCTTATCGACAAAACCCCATAATATTGCATGCGTTAGTCTGTAGCTCGCTCCATTTTGCGTCAGGATATATTTGTAAATATTAACAGCTATTATACGTTTTGTATACGCTATACCTGTGCAAGGATATAATTGTCATATCTTATTAGACTGTGGATTTGTTTATCACAATTGTTTCTAATTTTGATAGTTTCGTTATTACTACTTTCAATTGTGTAAAGAATATAAAGGCAAGTATGTAGTGTGAGAGGAACTCGTCAAATCGCCATTTCAGATCTGCTTTGGTGTTATCTGTCATGTTACAGGAAAGAAGAGCCACCACAGCTACCAAGTTTTATTATTCGTGAATGGCATTGTGAGGGGGCTCGTTGGCTCTCTGTACATAGTTGGCACTAAAGTAATTTTTCGATACTCAGTTTATGAAATTAAACGCTTAACGTTCAATACACTATGAATTATCTCAACGCCTTTCCTCCGTCTCGCGCAACGGACACCCCCACACAACAAAGAAAAAAAATATTTAAATTGTACCTTTCAAACAAATTTCCCCTCGAACCATCTACTCATTTCTCGCTAATATAGAGCTATTTACTATTCTCACTATTAGTTTTATCTCTCTCAGTAAGATTTTTTATATCGTGTACTCTTTACACTTATTTCATGTGCTATACTTTATTTTATTTTATTTCATATTGAACAATATAATTATTAATCTAACTCTCAATTTGATTTAGGTGGTTTATATTTTTTATAGCTCTCATGAAAATCTACTACGTCTTATTATGCGCACATACTATATCCTACCTTCGTTTTCATTGTTCGACTCGTGCAGAGAATCTCGAGAAAACAAAAACTATAATTAAAATGTATAACTCCTATATTTACGTAGATGATTAGTTTGATATATTGATAAAAGTAAACTTTAAGTTGCTTTCATTTACTATATAAAATCTTTTACTTTATTTAGTACTAATCGGATTGCTTAGAAGAAGTATAGTTGCTAGGTGGGAACCTTGTGGAAATATATCACGTTTGGTTCTCTCTTCTTTTCTACATCAGGAGATAATCGTCCTAGCTGTGGTTTCATCTGTTGAGTTACGGGTGGTGAAATTTTGCTCCCTAGATAGACACTGTCTCTGACACTGAGGGATACTTGACTAGCAAACATCTCACACGTTGTCTCAACAAACCACCAACTCTCCTCACTCTCATAGAAATGCCATTTTCGACTGATATTAAAATATACTTCGGTTTGTTATCTCAGTGGTTGGCGTATACAGTTCATGGTACCATCACAAGGAGAAAGTGATTCTGTTCAAGAGGTAGTATATGTGACAGAACTAGAAATTGGTGCTGAATACCTATAGTTTATACCTACAATGCTCCAATACTTGAGTGACGCATGCCTATATTCTTGCCACAGTTAATCACTCCAGATACGTGAAAAGCGTTATGCCTATTTCCACGCAAGATGGAGTGTGACACCTCATGGCTCATTGTATCGTGCTTGGATCTACCTCTTCAAAATGATTTAGTCTTATTTCTCATTCAGTTCTGTTTGTAGTAACAAGAGGAATGATAGGAGAACTCCTTCCGCAATAATGGGGTAATATGTGTGTTCCTCTCGCCTTTGCAGTCTATCACTGATCCCTCTGCACCATGTGAAAACTATTATTTAGTGTAGAGGAGACTATTCTAAAAATTCTTAAACAGTGTCTACTCCAACACACGAATTACTCTCTAAGAACCCATCTTGCTGCATTTGCATAAATAGAGACCATGGTACAGTCAAAAGAATTTTCACACATTCTCCCACAACACGTGATACTTGAGAGAGCTATGAGAATGTATATGTCTCGCTCTATAACATTATAGCTTAAAACGTGACAAGACAATATGCTATATGTTCTTGCGCCATCTCAGAAAGAGTACATCTATATCGATATATCATTTATTAACGCTTAAACTCTTCACTGATCTAGGTTAAATTTAAAACTCTCCTCACGGTTAAAATTAGTGATTATGCTCCTCAATACTTGTGGTAATAATTTAATTATATATGTGTCCCTAAATATAGCATATATAGCAATATGTTACATATACTATTTATATTAGACCTGAGGGTATTACTGGAGATTGTGTCTATGATTTATTTATACTTTGTAATCAGATTCTAATTATTTTTTTTAGGATGAGTTTATGAGTACCAGTTTTATGAGACTATTCTATATTATATGTGATATATTTGGAAATTTATGATTACTTGGTGTATTCTCTTCTTTCTTGATATATATCTCTATTTATATACTTTGACTTTCATGTATATAATATGTATAGTAATATGCTTAATATAATTAATTATTTATGTATTGTATTATATATAATTAAATTTACTGTATATATTGTAAATATTTTATGTATGTATTTGTATAATTAAATTATATATTATTATAAAGGTCCTAAATACCTATATAAATATTATTTATGCTAGATTATGAATAATCATAATTTAAATGATTTTAATCATAATACATTAACAAATATATTAATTATATTCTCCAATACTCTCCTATAGTTATATTTAAGTTAGGGTTAGATAATGATATGGGATTTTTTAAACTTAATTTCATTACTTTATAATAAAAATAATAATTAAAAAAAAGTTAAATGTACTCTATAAATATACATTATATCATAAAATACAATGTATGATACAATCATACATATTCTCAGGAAAACAAAAAAAATCCCCCAACCGGTTCTGTTCGTTGAGGAGTATTAAAGATACCTTGTTCTGTGTGAAAAATATTGTTTTATATTTAAGTAGTAGTATCGAAAGTATCGCATTCGACATAGGTACACGTATTATTGATCATTTGGATTTGTTCTATCTAATATAGTTCAATTTTCTATATTAATCTTATCATTTACGAAAACGTTATAAGCTTTTTAAAACTAAGAGTTAATATAGCGCGAAATCAATCTACTGAACTCTGCTCTAACGAACAGACTCTCTGGCCACTCACAGTACGTCAATATTCCGGTGTATTGAGTTCCCGCGACCCAACGGAGACCTTCCAAAACAGACTCACTATCCGGCCCGAAGAAACCTCTGGGCTCCCGGTTCATCCCTAACTTGAATGAGCTTATCATCTATAAACACTGCGATTAGAGACCCCTACTGTGATATTCTATGTATCATAAATATAATCATAGGGATGACTAATCATATAAATAAATAATAAGTAATAAAAATCGTTATAATTTTGCATCTATATAAATAATTATGAAACTTCTACAGATCACATTTTTGAAAAATTTACATAAATCTCAGGTAAATAATTTTTTAGGTAACCTCTTTGTAAGAGGTATACAGACTCTTATTTATTATAGTAGTTACTTTCACTATCAACCTCATCCATATCATCAGAGTAACATCTTCTACTACCTACTATATACAATATCCGCTTAATATATATATAACAACTTAGTATATAATACTATATTTTATCCTTTATGTAAAACATGTTTGTAAAACATATTCATTAAGAGTAATTAAATTGTTTACTATTATTATTCTTATCAATGCATATTTATCATTAGTATTAAATAACTTATTATATTATTATTCCGTTCCCTTGCGATATTATCACATACCTTTTAATATAATCACGCCTATCAGAGACTTCAAACCAACTCCGATACGGTAAACACTTTAACAACATTGAAATATTAAAATTAATTGCAAATATTAGTACAGCATATTAATTCAGTATATAGTCATATTATTATACTATTGTGCCATTATCCAAAATTTATACAGATCTTGTATATATAGGTATAACTATATTAATCACTTTATATGTGACATAATAAATACTTATATATACCTATTATGATACGTAATTACATCTAGAGATACTTTTAAGTTTACCACTTCTATATTGACATATATTTTATAATCATAATAAGTATTTAATATATATTTATAACTATACTCAGCCATCACTATTTTACCTATACTTATCCCACCACTCAGCCTTTATATAGTTATGGCGGCCATCGACGTCTCTCAGTTCTCCTTTTTTCTATGATCCATAAACAATAAAACCTTAATATTTAAAACTGATACTATGATTTTTATGTTATTACTTAAACCTATTATCCAAACTAATTAGATTTCACACTGTTTGTGTAGCTTTCTTTACCATCACCTATTACTATTACTTATTGTAACATATTAGTTACTCTATTCATAAAACCCCTCTTATATTGCTATAATCATATATCTACCTGAGCTTATACTCATAAATACCCTACTCTAGCCCATAATATCTCTCTTATCAAATTTATTACTTACAATAGTATTTTCAACTAAACGTTTAATGTCCAAGTCTTTCGGTACAGGTTTATTGTACAAACTACACCAAGTAACTATTCTAGAAAAAGTTCTCCAAAGAAAGTAAGAGGCATATTTATAGTTATTAATTCCTCATATCTTCAGAATTTGGATTCTAGCAAATGAGTGAATTATTCAACTCCATTATACTACTTATTCTATTCATCAACCCCTGTTATCCTCATAATATATATTACAATATATAAAATATAGCCACGTGATCAATAACGCATCCTCTGTGTATCATCACTCCATATTTAATTCAATATTAATAAACTCCATTGTTCTTATACTTACATTTTTATATTCTTTACACCATACCCTTTCACCCATCGGATACATAACTAACTTTGTTAGTTTCTACATATCAGAAGTACCACCATACCAACACCATTATAATATATCAGTAAACATCTGTTCCATCAAGATGTAGTTTACTTACCTATATAAATTAATCCTGTTATATTACCTCTCATTGTTTATTTCAAATGTTTACTATAATTTAAATAACTTTACTTTATATAAATATATATAACTAGGTTATGTTTTATTTTAACATATATTTATTATCATATATATAATATATATCTCACTATCATATATATATATGCTTCAATTGCCCAATGATTTGATCTACACTAATTCATATATATAAGTCATCATTTATATATATCATACCACTTTTATAATATAAATGCACCTTGTATTCTATAATCTATATTAACTAATCATAAGTTCGTATACTATCAGTCTCATACTATATATGAATATATTATCTTTATTATTTACATAATCATAATTATATATATATTATATATATATAATAATATATATATAATATTACCAGCATAGTAACCAAGTCATTTTCACCTGTAAGTGTTTTAGTAATAAGATTTAAACTTATTTATTCCTACCTAAGATAGTTTCTTATACTCAGTGATTTTTCCCTTTATAACCCTTACCCTTATATATATATATATATAATATCACTATTATATATATATTTCAGAGGGGATGAACTCAGTACACCAACTGTTCCTCTCGGAACCTTCGTATTCTTTTTAGGTCCGTTCCAGGCAGAACTACAGTGTCCCTGGTCCCAGACTCGGTATCCACGTCTCATTCTCGCTTAAGCACGCTTCTATAATCTCATGTGATCATATTCTACGTAATTTCACTCACTTATTACTATTATTTCTATATTATTCTTACACTATGAAATTATATCTCACTAATATAATACTATAATATATTATACTTACTTACTGATTTTACCATTCTTTATATTATACTTTCTCTTACTAATCACAAACCTATTTATATATTATATATATCTATTATACCTCTATATACCTATATATATATTAAATTATATTAAATCTATTTCATTCTACCTACTAATTATACATATAACTTACTTATTATCATATTACAACCATCTAAATATACCTATAATCCACATATTAACTCAATTAATCATATCTACGTCTCATATATTATTACATCTATACCGCGTAATAATATAATTGTTATGCAGTATAATATTATCAATAGTGTATTTCATTTATATATACTCACTCTCTCATCACGTTATTATCTAATTATTTATATATATTATTATATGTGTTACTATACTATCATTATATAACGTAGTTTATAGCATCTACATATCTACTATACTATTCCATTATTACTATATTTTGAAATTTAATAATATTTATATATATATCACTACATACTCTCTTTGTTACCTTTCTAGTCGTATATCATATCTCATTCTATTATATATATTGTAAGAATGATATACTATTCTCTATATTCCTTTGTGTAAAAGTCTCTACATTTACATATCCAATATATAAATATATATATATGCTGTATTATATAATACTCTATTAAGGATAATAATTAATCATAAAGCTGCAATTATTATATCATAATGGTATTATATTAGTATAAACTCAAAAAAGGTTTACCTTATATCATATGTCAATTAACTCGAAGTATTTATCATTCATTGTAAGTTATATTATATGTTAAAAATTTGAGGTCCAATTAGTCACCTATATTATTTATTCAGATTAGTCGATAATAAGGCGTTGATTATATCTTAGTTTAATATATATTTATATATATATATATATATATATATTATTATGGAATACTATAATATATATATAAATGGCTAGGTAATTTGTAAAGGATGCTTTATTAACAATAAACGACTAGAACACTACTCCAGAGGAAGGTTTGGGCACAATTTTTAATGCCAATTATTTAATACCAAGCTACTCCTCGGTATATATACCCAAATTAGTATGATGGGATAGGTTACTATATACACCTTATAGATTAAATTAATATGTATAACTATATTATTAATTTAATGATTTATTTCTTTATTATTTGGTGAATTTTGATCCTTCTCAATAAAGAGTATACTGCCATAATGGTGACTAAGTATATATATAAATAGAAGTTTTATTATTACCAACGGTCTTTGTACTCTCTACCTCATTGTGAAGGAGATACAAGACTGGCTTGGCAGCTTTTTTGCTCGCAAGATAAATGAAATTTTGTAGAATTCCTTTTTATTTAGTAATAAAGGGCTACAAGTATAAGTCACATGCAATCTTTTCCATTGCATTTTTTCCACTTGCATATCATTACTTTTTTAATTCTCTAATATTGAGTACATGTGTGTAATCCATCTAAAGTGTAGTTAATTTGGAAGAAGCGATTGCTGCACCAGCCCTATCACTTATTTGATACCTGAAAAAAAGATTTATATTAGATATAATACATTGAAATGCTATTGATCCCCTACACAATATGTAGATTATTTATATAATTGTTTAAGTAGTACGAGTATGATAAACACTTATTTCTAGTTATATGTAATGTACTCTATTACTTTTTAATTTTCAAAAGTACCCTTATCACATAAAATATTTTCTTGCGAATCTTTATACTTATGATTCAGGCCTTATGTGTTTAAATAGAAGTATATATATATATTATAGTTTCATAATATGTAAATAAATTTGTTTAATTATTCTTCAGTTTGGTAATTCTGGTGGGCCTTTAGTTAATCTTGTGATGTAGAAGATATATATATATAATATAATCAGCTGGGGTTTCAATATAACGCATGATAATATTGTACCAGCATCCAGTATTCTTATAAGAAATTAGTGTTACAAGTACACTAGTTCTAGGTCTCTAGAATTTCAGTTTCAAGTGTACAAGTAACATGCATTATCAAGTGACGATCTCAAGTTGACACAGGTACCATATTATGATGATATATCTCTTTTGGCAATAGCTTAGCCAATAAAAGAAGAGTAATATATTTAATAGGTAAGTTATATGCTATAATTAATTTATCTATATAAGTGAAATAAAAATTTAACTAATTTTACTCAGATATTACAATATTAATACATAAATGTTTGATAATAGTTTTAAAAAAATTGTGGTTGATAAAGATACGTGAATAAATGAAATGGTTTTAATCTGTGACAAGCCCAGATGAAGTGATGTATTGTTTTCTATAAAGTATATGTACCTACAACCAGTGGTGATTTGTGTGAATATCTAGGTATTTCAAATATAAATTTATTACATACTCTCGTAATCCTACTATGAACTTGCCAGCGACGCTGAGCTCTGGCTTACGAAAAACTTGAGCCGACCCTACTCACAAGCGTAGCGCCGAGTTCCTTACGCTATGAGAAAAATAATTGATTGATAGCCATAAACTCCGACTCCTCACGTAATTTCTCCCTACAACTTCTATGTGATAACATTTTTATTTTTCAGTATCTTCTAATCCCGTGTTTGATAAATTGTGTATACAAACCAAATCCGATCTTACCGTAATCCCGCTCTGTGTACTCCACCCTCTTATCAATATAATTAATACACAGTGGTTTCGCGACATCACGATACTCGCGCCCACTTGCAAACCTCATAAACATTGTGCGCATCTTGTCTCGACAGCTTAATCTCTATTCTCTATACGAGAAAAACAGAATGACAATCCGGCTCTGCGACTACAAAGCTCTCTCCGCAAAAATGTCTCGCGAACAAACACAAACCCATGACTAACTCTCTCGAGCAAATCGAAAGGTACGATTTAAATAAATTGCGTAGCCTACTGCTATATTGTTGTCAGTGTAGTTAATGCCACAAAATTACAGTGCATTTTCGAGTTTGTGTGCGTGATATCCTTTATTATAGTCTGTTTTACAAAAGTGTAGTGGTCTCGAACAGACTCTATCTTTCTGTGGGTTGAATTATTTCGACCACTATGTTTGCTTGTCGTATGACCTATTTGCATAATGGGGGAGATGCGGATAACAGAGACTCATAGATATATAGAAGAAATATGAGCTCTCGCGGTTTTTCATGTCTCTCTCTCGCTTATCTCAGCAGATCCTTATAAGAACATTAAATCATCTCTCAGAACGTCTCCCTCATATTCAATAATCGTGTTATGTGCTGGAGCCGAGAGGAGAGGAACGCATGCTGCCCAGTTCGCGCCTGGAATACTAACCATAGGTCTGAACGAGTCAGTCGACGCTCGGGGTTCCAGTAGAGGATGAAAGTTTTTATATGTGAAGATATTTTGGTCGTAGACTTCAGGTTCTGATCTCACTCGAGAAGTAGTTTCTTTCGACCAGCGTGCACGAAAAATTGCTACTCAACTCTGGACATTGCACAAAGGGTAGGTTCACAGAGTAAACAACACCTCTACACTGGGTGTATGCGAAAGGCTGTTTGAAATACGACCGCAGCGTAATATTATGTTTCATGTGTGTGCAGCACTAGCGCCACCCGGGGGATAGCTGAATATAGGTGTGTAAAGGCTTATGGAATTTGTCATGGATAAATAATTATGGTGGTGTTCTGTATTCGCGAGTCGGTGACTTTCTGTGACGGTGAGACGGCCAAAAACAATAGGATCTCTCGCCCGCGTGTGGCACAGCATCTAAGGCTCAAGTACCACTAGACAAATTTGTCATGTATGGGCAGACGAGATAATAATAAATTCATCCTGTTACGTGTACATATGCAGTTGGTAGAGCCTCCAATTTTCAACATATAGTTTTTATGAGTATAAATCAGTGTATGGTGTGGTTTAAATGGTTGATTAGGCTTTAATTTAATTGGACCTTTTACATATTTATGAAGAATACCCTCACAGGAGGACCACTTATATTTCGAATTTTTACAAAGTATGTAAATTTGCAAGGTACTTAATCTGAGATGTATCCCTTGATTAAACTTCAGAATTGCATATTGTACTTTCAAAATTAGATGTAACTCCCACACATTTGTCATCGTCAGGTTCAGGCCTACACTTGGTGAACGTAGGTTTCAGAGAGCTTTTGGATTTTAGGTTCGCTCAGTTAGGTTCCAATTAGTTGAGCCTCCAAGATCTCCAGACCACTCATAGATTACTTAAAGATTATATTGTTTTATATAGGGCTGTTCAATAACTGAACTATATTACAGAGTAATAAAGTATAACTAATCGGATAGCATCATATTCGACTGAATAATTCAAATAAATGCTGCAGGTATTATTTAAAGTGAAGACGTGAAACTCAATCAGTATGAGAGCAACAGGAGCCTTTCTGTAGGACTCCGAAGCTGTAAATGATTTAGGAGGTTCAATTGGACTAGGTATTTTATAAACCATTTTTAATTTAATAAAATAAACAACTATGTAATATACCGATAATGTTTCATGTATGATATAAAATTTATGTTTGTCTATTACGGCTATATTAATAATAAATGTATATATAAAATATAATATAATGAAATATTCTGAGTATTAAGAGAACAGTTTGATGGAGTATGTTATATTTAGTACGAACGGTATTGAAGTGATATTATTTCCTAAGTACAATATTGACAGCTCCGGATTATTTTCCGTTCCGTGATGTATGGAATAGATTGAAAGGAAGAGTGCTGAAAGTAAAACAAAGTGTCGCAATTGTTCGGATTTTACTTCTACACGTGCACGGGCCTCAGGATTTGGGATATCTCATTCGAGAGTTTATTACTGGAAATTTTCTATAGAAATTAACTAGTCGCGTCTCACGTTGCATGAAAAGTCTTTGAGATCTGGCAGTAAGAGCTTCACAGGACCGCGGATCGAGGTGAGACGTATAGCTTGACTATGGCATCTCGGTGCTCAGAAATGTATAAGGAGTGGAGAGTTTTTGAATCCCTTGGCCCGCTGAACGAGTGGGCTGACATAACGACAGATTTAACATTTTTTTACTTTCATAAAAATAATCGAAACTTAAAACTACTATTTAAATCATGTTGACTAGTGACACCAAGTTTGTACATCTCTGACAAATTCTTCTCGCGCACGAAAACTATGACAGGCATTTCTTCCTACAGGTGCGCATTAACTCCTTGTGACTGCTCTAATTATACGCCACTAAGTATTGTCGGTTTAGTGTCCCTCGCAGCGGCCGATCCGCCACACAACACTATACATCCGTTTGTACCTAACTAGTAGGAGCATTGAAGCTTACTGCTTCAATTCTATTACTGTAATAAAGTTGGTCGTTGGTTTGGTAATCCTTGGGCCATTCGCTTTTGAATGCTTATTTAACTGGTTAGATTTTCGATATACATTATAACAAATGTAAGTTAACTTCTTTCGTTAGATCGATATAGAATAACGTCTAACTAAGAAGTACTTAACATCCTGAAAGTAATTGAATGAGATCTTTACGAATAGCATATACGCTCTTAGTATTGGTGAGTGTTGAATAAGTGTTTAGTAAGAGGAGTGTGATTAGAGATAGAAAGGAAAAGAAGAGACGTATCAGAGAAGTCTCTAAAAGATGAGTAGATAGTGAGAAAGGGGTAAATGGAGAGAATTAAATGAAAGTACGCTGAGATCGGTAGGTGAGTTGTAATGATAGGAAAGATCGATTAGAATTCTGAGAAGATTGGTCTTAGAGACGGAAGAGTAGTGAGTATCTGAGTGGAAGTGCTGGGTGATCTCTCCCCAGGGCTGGAGGACCTGAGGGAATGGGAAGCTCTTCTGAAGAAAAAGCGCGAAAGAGATTAAGAATGAATAAGAGGAATCGGACTTAGAAATAATGAATAGGGGATGCGTGCCGGTTTCTGTTAACTGATGAGATAGGAATGTGAGGGGAAGTAGATGGTCTCGCGAGGGAAACACTTCGAGATAAAAGATGTGCATTACATGGCAAGCTAAGCCATGTGGAAGCAGAAGAAGAAAAATAAGATGCTCTTGATAGAGCGCAGAATATGAAGGTATAGATGAGTGTGATGGTGTTGTGGTTGATGGTGCAAGAAAGAATAGGTATTTGGGATGAGGTTTCATTAGGTACAGCTAACAGGAGGGAGTGTGCTGCTCTCATGCATAAAACCCATCAAGAGAAATAGAACAACCCAAACCTAGAAGACAAAAAAAGGGGCCTACCTAGATTAAAAACACACCCACCTAATAAAAGCCAAAAAAGCCCAGTGCAAGTGTTTTTTTTTTTGTGGCTTTTAAATTTTAGCTATTAATTTCAACAATTCTGGATTATTGAAAATATATTAATATGCAATAACAAAACTATATTGTGTTTCATTATTAGTGAGCCTAGTTGATTTTTTAGTCAAGATTTTCATTGATTATTATGAGGTCTTCTCAAGTCTTCACAATAAATGGGATGACATGATGAAGCATCTAAGAGGGTTAATTTTATTGACTACGACTCAGATTCACTAAAAAAGGTGTTTAATTAATAACGAGAGAGGTCACAAGGTAAGGTTGTTGAACACTGTTTTAGTTATATATGTTCCATTTTTATTCATATCTTCGGAACGGAATGCACCTCAGAACTACCGAATAGGAATGAATTTTGTACATATGCGAATTATTAAAATTATTAAAATATTATGTGTTATCAAATAAAATATCGCTTAATAATGATAATAAATTAATATTCCATTGAATTAATAAGATCTAATTTTCAAGATTACTGAACTATATTTTTGATTTCATTTTACATATCATAAACGATATTTATTCTATAACAGTTAGTGAAATCATGGTCTGGGATTATATATTATGCAATTAAAGATATAAGAACTTTGTTTGGCTAGGATATTACTGAACAATCGTTTTTTACACTTATATTCCCAGTCTAAAAATAAAATTACCAATACATAATAATACAAATTATAACTATAGATAGTAAAACGAAGATAGAGTTGATGATTGTCAATAGCTCCTTGATTGTTCACGTATATACCTTATTCTAAATCGACACTTTACGCGCCACGCACAACTACCTTAGAGCGCACAAACACAACACCACCCACACAATCTATACCCATCAATCACCTAAAACAAGATACATGCGTAAACTCATCCAGGATAGTTGCTTGAGACACCTTCCAGAACAACCCTACAGAAATAGACCTCCATAAAACACATATGAACCTAGCACTATCATACGATACACGATCCTACTCATCATCACTACACAACCACAGAAACTACATTACACAGTAGGTCTAATTTAACGTTCAGTCTTTTATAGAATACCAGCACCCTACAGAAATATATCAACAAGGAACAGCAAAATAATCATTTTTCTTCACGTGCATTTAGAGATATGTAGTGTGCGCTTCGTTGTAAGAGTGTGATCTAGATTGGCAAGGCCATAGACCTGAATTTAGTCAACACACTAGTCGAAATGTCATCTATACTCCTAATATAGTTTCTTAAAGGAAAATAAACACATCCGTCAATCGAATAGAGTTGTCCATTGATTCGATACTATACCACAGATGAGACTCCAAAGTGCGAGATAAGTCTATTATGGGAGTTATCATATCTAATGCTGTAAAGATACATATTGTGACATTATACTGATGTGATTATATAATAAAGGATAAACATTCTCCAGTTAAGTCCTTATGCAATCATTATTTGTGATTATAAAATTACTAAAATAGTGGTCTCCTGTAGAGGTAGGTGATCTCTCAAAATTAATAAGGTCTCAAATTATGAATATAAATAATAATATCATCATAACCATAACTCACACCACATCAGTTTACCATATAATAACCATGTTATGAAAAATTGTCTCTCAACTGTTGCGTCGGGGATTTTCGTTCATTACTCACACATCATAATGACTAGCCTGATGAGTGTTATATACTTAAATGTACTGTGATCTGCTATAGTGATAAATAATATGTGATTGCTATATTATCATCCTCAGTAATAGAAATAAGTATTATTAGCGCTCGATACAACACTCGCGATATTATTTAATTACCATCTTGACAAGATAATTCCTATATTAATCAGTTTATTAATCATTAAATCTCGCTTACTCGTATGTGATAAGGTGCTCGTGCTCACTGTCGTTATGCTTGAATGTTAGATAGTATGGGTATTAAAGCTCTCATTGCTCAGTGAAGTTGTTTATTACTATCCTTTGTGCCTCAATGTCCTACAATTGTGAAGTATAGGCTAATTTTATCTAGTGAGCGGGTCGTATGGACTCTTCTATTAGTAACTAGATATCAATAGAGAAATCATTATATCTATCATCTCTTAATACCTTGGTAGGTGATAATGGAGCTCGTTCGGTATGTCTAATTTATATCAAGCTACTAGGGAAGTGTATTCCAGTACTCGCTCATCTCACAGTGTTTTGTTTGAAAACTACTGTAAGGATATATATATGTTCTTATTAGATGGTCTCTTGATTGAATAGTAGACACCTCGATATTGGACCATGATCTTACAACAGCAGCTATAGTATAGCACTCGCCATTGCTCACAAAAGATCATAAACAAACATAACATATTTGGATATTCAGATGTGGAATAGGTGTTTCTAGTGCAATTTATGTAACGATTTAAAATGAGTACGCATCTTCTCAGAAATAATAATTGAACATGTAATTCTTTGATTATATTAAATACCACTGATACCCTCATTAAGCTCTATAAAAGCTCATGGTTTCTAATTCGATATCGTTATTCTCTCTGCTAATGCCGCAGATGGTGCATTGGTTTTTCTAAAACCAAGTGTTGTAAGCTGGGGACCACAGGAATAAGTCGTAGCTCTCTCATCCGGGCCGGACTCTGTCATTTATTGTTCTCAAACTCAGACCGCTTATCTCAGCTGTGTCGTAGTACTAGAGAGTCCGAAAATATTGTTATTCGTGACCCGATTGCGCAATGGCAGTAGAAACATATCTTACTGCTTCGCAAGGAGGAATTTGATAACTCATACTGATACACTCTGCGATAAATCGAAAACGGTGGTCTCGACGATGTATGAAAATTTCTGCGAGTCTTCTGCTGACTCATTACACTATATACTTAATAAATATGAATAATAATAAAAATAATGTAAAATTGTGATTATTATGAAACATATTGAGGTTTCTTACAGTTTTTCTATACGTTCATAACCTCAGTACTCTACGATGGTGAGATTATTGGTTCGTTACCTCCATATACTCATCCCTGTATCATATATATATAATATTATATATATATATATATATAATATATATATTAACTTATTTATATATATATTTAATATATATTATATATATTATTATATATATATATATATATATATAATATATATATATTATATATAATATATAAATATATATATATATATATATATATATATAAACATGTCTGAATTTTAATAGTAGTGCCTACTCATTTTTTAAAATATAGTGTATATAATTATACATATTTTACATAAGTTATTTTGTTATATCTTAAATTTTACCTCAATTTTTTATCCTCGCACATATCTTATATTCAAAAACCAAGGATACCTGGTTGGGTACTGTGTTGTCTTGATAGCAGTTGTGACTTGTCGCGCATCGTAACCATATTGGTGTAGGAATGTAGATCATATCTAGTTCAATTGTAACCCTGTGGTTAAGACTCATAGTTTTTATGAGTACTTGTACTTGGTCTCAACAATAGTACTCTAGACTCGCACACAAGCTCCTATTGTAAGTACTTATACTTATTAGCTATCCTGAGCCTAGTTATTATATATATGATGATCTCACGATCAATGATTACGTAAGTTATAAAATAGTTAATATATAAAGTCTTAATTATCTCTAATACTTATCATCTTTATACTTTAATAGATATATCTTTTACAGAACGTATTTTAAATAACCTGTAACAATAGCTCAATAATAACCATATTATACTATTACCATAAGAGGTTTTCACTCAATATTAGGTGCTCATACGACATCATATTCTATAAGCTATATATAAATGTAGGAATGACGACTAATATATCAAATTTATATTATTTAATTATTGTAAATTTATATATATCCTATTTATAAATTTATAGGGAAAAAGCTTTTCATGAAAAATTGACATTACAATACTCAAACTCAATCAATTAATATTGATAAATTATATTTTTTCTCACAATAAATTAGAAATTAAAAAACAAAATACAATACATATATAAGTTTCATATAGCTATAGTTTTATTTTATTTGTTCCAACCCAGATTATTTTATCCATTTGTTAGTTAAGTAAGAGAATAGTATGAGTAGAGAAAGTTGAAGATAATAATATGGTAATTTCTTGTAATATGAGTTATATATGAATGAAATCGTAGACACGTAGGGGTTGGCCTCGCGAGAATGCATCTCGAAATATACTCTGAGTGTCCGGTCTTGCAGAAGGCTCGCTCGGGATATGACTCCGGGACTTACTATCTCTGTGTGTTACAAAATGTATTACTGTTCACTCATAAAGTGCAGAATATCTATAGGTGAAGGGTTGATTTATGATGTTAGTCGAATTTGAGGCTATGGATGTATGTAGTGCGTAGAATAATAGTACATACTTATAATGAGAAAGTACATTATAGTTGAGGTAGTAGATAAGAGGTAACAGTTAGAAATTATAGGGGAATTAGTTATTGAGGATGTTTGTAGGAAGGTTATATGCTTTATTTTGGCTTCGTTAAAGAGGTTGCTGTCAGTGAACTGAAGGGATACGATCTGTGAAAAACTAGAGTGAACAAATAGCATGATAAAATGACTCTGGCTACTGTATCTGCATATACTTTGTTCGAAAATGTGTAAATATTAAAACCTCAAGTGATGTATTTCACTGCTGTAGGAGTCTCTCTTAAATACATCTCTAGATTTACAAGATTGGAAGTTGGAGCGAATTTTTTGATTTTTGTAAGGAATAATGTTTTTTATTTATTTTGAAGGTTTATGGTAGACATGTATACATATTGTTATTAGGGGTTTTTATGGGATTTTGTCTATTATAGTAACGATAATAAGTTAAATTAATCCTGAAATAGTATTACCTATATTATAATAGTAGTGAAAGCTTGTGATGGCATAGAATAGTTAGTTAGTTTATATGTGTTAATTAGAAGTTTGTAGTATGGTAATAGGTTAATACTATTATTATATATTATACTGAATGGTTATTAATTAATCATATTAATTAATTATATATTATTGACAATAGTGAGTGACGTGTGTATGTATAAGTAACATATAAATGGTAAGTCCGAATAAGTGATTTGGTTTAATATTTAATAATAGCGTGGTGATATATATAAGTGAGGTACTGGATAGTTGATATGTATGTCTTGCCTTGTGATTATTTATTAATTTGTAAATAATGGATGTAGATATATGAGTTTATGAATAAAGTAAATTATAGTGGATTTAGGCAGGGAATGTATAGTTAGAAAGGTAAAGAGATGATGAAGGGTGCTCACTCTACCTTACTATATGCGGATGATTTGGTTTTGGTTTCGCGTCTCTGAAGTGGTTTGGGAGGATTGATGAAGAGATTGGGCGGGGTGTGTAAAATGAGGGTTTGAAAGTAAACGTAGATAAGAGTAAGGTTATGGTTGTGAGTGAGGACAGTCCTTGGTGTGGAGTTGTAAGTGTGTGAGTTTAAATATTTAGGATATATGTTGAATGAAAAGGGAACGGATGATGCAGTGTGTAGTAGGAAAGTTGTGAATGGCAGGAAAGTGGCTGGTGCAATTTAATCGTTGGTGGATGTAAAGGTACTAAGTCTTGGAGTGCACTAGGTCTTACATGAGGGTATGTTGTTACCTGTGTTAATGTATAGTAGTGAGACTATGGTCTGGAATAAGAGGTATAGATCTAGAGTACCAAGTGTTCAAATGGATAATCATAGGGTTGTGTTAGGTGTGAGAAGAATTGATAAAATGACGAATGAACATATTAAGTTGTGTTGGTAAGAGTGCTGGGAATCGACCAGCTGGAAGACCGAAGAAAAAGTGGATTGAGTTGGTAAAGGAATGCCTGGAGGATAGAAATGCGAGTTTGGCAAGGGCGAAAAGAAGTGCATAATAGAAGTGAATGTCTGGGATTTGTGAAGGCATATGGTTGTGGCCCACCTGGGCCAAGGGATGAACCCCATGTTGACAAGATGCCATAGTGAGGGTCCATCACGGTTCAGTGAAGCTCTAGGGTGGATTTTCTGACTGCGACGAGTTCGTACTAAAAGGTATAAATAGGTTCCTATGGCTGGGCTTTCCTTTCGACTTACGTCTTATTCTTCTAATTCTTTTCTGTTTCTAGTGTATGTTATGCACCTTGCCCTCAGTTTTGAGGAGAGAAGGTGGGGCATGATGATGATTATATAATATATATATATATATATATATATATTATTATATATATATATATATATATATATATATATATATATATATATATATATCTATATATATATATATATATATTATATATATATTAATATTAATTTTAGGAAATCACCTGAAATTCTTAGAATTCTATGGTTTTGGAGCATCTTTGGAGATCGGTTTTTGCTGGTTATATATATATATTATATATAAAGTTGTGTATATAAAGCTTTATGGAATATATTATATATATAATATATATATATATATATATTTTATATAGAGATAGGTGGGGCATGATGTATGATATATATTATATATATATATATATGACATAAGATGTTGGACTCTGTTAATATTAGAGTAGGTTAATTTAGGTTAGGTTTGGTTAGTTCAGGTTAGGTTAGATTAGGATAGGTTACCTTAAATGTAATGTATTTACCCTATAATTATTGAAATAACGATACATTGCTTTTTATTGATTTTCTCATATCTCCAACATCTTATAAATAACCATATATATATATATATTATATATATTATATATATATATATACTATATATATATATATATATAATATTAAATATATATATATATATAATATATATATATATATAATATATAATATATATATATATATATAAAAATATATATATATATATAAAGTATGTTAATTAAAGCGTTTATGGAGGGTATAGTTTCCAAGGGATTTGGAGGAAGCGGTAATAGTACCCTTGTTATAAGGGGTAAGGGAGAAAAGGGGAACTTTAGAAATTATAGGAATAAGTTTATTGAGTGTGTAGGGAAGGTATATGCTGGTATTTTTGGTCGAAAGAGTGCGTTCGAGTGACTGAAGGACTGGATTGGTGAAGAACAAGGTGCGTTTAGGAGTGGTAGAGGATGTTGTGGATCAAATCTTTACATTGAAACAAAAAATGATTGAGAAATGAGGGAGAAGAAGAATAAATTATATTAGGTTTTATGGATTTACAACAAGGGCGTATGATAGGTTAATAGGGAAGCCTTTATGGCGGTATTAGTGATATATGGTGTTGGTGGTAGGCTTCTGAATGCGAATCAAAAGTATGTATGACGATTAGTGAAGCCTTGTGTAAGAATAAATGGTTGTCAATGGTGATTGGTTTAGGATTAATAGTGAGTGAGAACAGGGTTGTGTTATGTTCTCCTTGGTTATTCAACTTTGTATATGGATGGGGTTATGAAAGAATTCGAGGTGGGGGATGGCAGGAAATGGTGTTAGAATGATGGAGAATGGAGATGAGTGGAGGGTGCCCTACCTATTATATGCGGTGATTGGTTCTGTGTGGCGAATCTGAAGAGAGTTTGAGAGGATTGGTAGAGAGATTTGACAGGGTGTGTGAAAGGAGGGGCTTGAAAAAGTAACGTGGATAAGAGTAAGGTTATGGTTTGAGTGAGGACATCCTTCCAGTTGAAGTTATGTTAGATGGGTGAGCAGCTAGAACAAAGTGTCTGAGTTTTAAATATTTAGGGTATATGTGGATGAGAAGGGGAACGGACGATGCAGAGTGTAGTAGGAAAGTTGTGAAATTGCAGGAAGGTGCTGGTGCAATTAAAAATCGTTGGTGAATGTAAAGGGAACTAAGTCTTGCGCTAGGGTCTTACAATGAGGGTATGTTGTACCTGTACCTGTGTTATGGTATAGCTGAGACTATGGTCTGGAATAAGAAGTAAGATCTAAAGTCAATGTGTTTCAGATGGACAATCTTAGGGGTGCTGCTAGGTGTGAGAAGAATTAATAAAAATGAAGGAATGAACGTATTAGAGAGCTGTTTGGTGTGAAGAAGGGGTAAATGATGAGAATAAATGAAAGTATGTTGAGATGGTTGGTCATGTGGAAAGGATAATGATAGTTAGAGTTGGTTAAGCGGATGTATAGTGGTGAGTGTGTGGGGACCGACCGGCTGGGAGGACCGAAGAGAAAGTGGATTGAGTCGGTTGAACGAATGTCTGAAGGAGAGAATGTGAGTTTGGCAGGAGGCGAGAATAAAGGTTGCATAATAGGAGAGAATGGCGGTTTTGTTGGGGGCATGGTTGTGGCCCCACCTGGGCCAGGGGATGAAGCCCTTACATTGACGATTTACCATAGTGAGGGTTCCGTCGTGTCCCATGATGCTCAGGGTGGATTTTCTGTCTGTGACGAGGCTCTCACTAATTAATGGTACAGAGGGGGCGGAAGGCTGGGCTTTCTTTTCGACGTTTGTCATGTTCTCCTACTGCTTTTTTCTTTTCCGATGCTTGTACAGCACCTTACCCCCCAATCTTGGGGCAAAGAGGAAGGTGAAGAAAGAAAGAAAGAAAGAAATAATATATATAATATTATATATATATATTTATTATATATTATATATATACTATATATATATATATATATATTATATATATAATATATATATATATATATATATATTATATATATATATATATATATATAAATATATATATATATACTATATTATATATATATATATTTTTCCAAATGCTTGATCACTATTTCTTCTATATATATTATTTATTAGTTTTACCTTTGGTTAGCTAATTATACATTAGAGAGTTATATTTTTTATTTACACTTTTAAAAACATTTAAAACAAACTTTTTTGATAGACTAAGCTTTCGCTCCTGCTTTGTGGAGCCTCTTCAGGTGAACGAATTGATGTTTTGATTTTTTTTCCCAAAAGTGTCAATCTGCTGCTTGGCTATTCAATGTATGTCACTTTTGTAAAAGTGGGAACAGTACATTATAGCGTATTGTATACTATCTATTTTGCAGTCTCCAGAGCCTTGGTTATAGTTGGGGATATTATATATGCAAAAGCTTTCGGCAATTTTTCTTTTGTTACTGTTATTAATGTGTTTCATGAGGCTGCTGCTATTAATGTTTTGTGATGATTTTCTGTTTGACGGTGTTGGGTGAGAGCTGAAGTTTTGGTTGTCTATTTGTAATGCATATTTGTGTTGGTATATTCTTCTATTATAGTCTGTGGTTTCTCTTATGTAATGCGCATTACAGTTTGTACAGGGAATTTTGTAAATGCATGGAGGGTTTATTTTTGCAGCTTTCTGGGGTTTCAGAACTTTTTTTTAAAATTGGGTTATTGGAAGGAATTACGGTTATATTTTTTGGTATATATTTTTTAATGTGATGTATGTTTATATGGGGTATAGATAAGAAGGTCTTATTTTCTATGTTTTCTCTTTGTGTTATGTCATAGAACCTTGTCTTGGCTTTTTTTATATGCTTTGGTTATGTTATTGGGATATTTTAATTTTTTGAAGGTTGTTTTTTAATAAATCATTTTCTTGATTTAAATGATTGGGGGAACAGATTTTAAAAGCGCAGAGGTACAAGGAGGAAAGTGTCGCGAGTTTTGTTTGTTGTGTGGGCGGAGTACCAATGTATGTAGTTGGTTGTGGCTTTTCTATATACTGTGTAAGATGTTGAGGCATATTTATCCACCGGCCTCTGCTTTTCTCCTCAGCTTGTATAACAGAAACTGGGTGGAGGGTGTCTTCCTCCTGTGTGGTTGACTGCTTATATTGTCCCAATTCCTGTACTTGGGAAGAACTCTACTTCTACTGACAACCATCGACCCATGGAGAGAATGGTGGCTTACCGTCTCGTTCCTACATTGGAGCAGCTACACTCATTTTCTGACCATCAATTTGGTTTTCGCTAATCATCAATTGACCCTGGCAGTTTTCTTTGATCTTGAAAACTTATACGACTCCACATGGACGGTGAGGGTTCTGCGAAACCTCACTCCCTGGGCCTCCGGGAACAACTTCCCTTCTTCCTTCAAATCCTGATATCTGATCGTTCATTTCAGGTCCGGTGCGGCACCATTCTTTCCCGGCCTTTTGACATGGAAGAAGGGTTTCCGCAAGGGAGTGTGTTGAGTGTATTGCTTTTCGCAATAGGCTTCAACGGAGTGGTCGATACCATCCCCAACTCAGTCCGTTGCTCACTCTATGTGGTTGATGATCTTGCAATGTATGTCACGGGGCTAAATTCCCTTGCATGGAGCGTCAGCTTCAACTGGCCATCAACAGGGCCACATCCTGGTACAGTGAGTGTGGATTCGAATTCTCAACGAAAGCGATGGTTTTCCGGATAAACCCCCGTCGCGGTGGACGAATATAGTCTCTTTTAATACACCTGTATGGTTTCCCCATCCAAGTGGAACCGACGGTGAGGTTTT
>JABUQX010044818.1:55000-100000 GCA_015478945.1 Trachelipus rathkii | reverse complement strand
GAAACCTCTGCTCCGACGAGGTGACACCACCAGTGTTAGGGGTGCTAAGTTTGAAGGGGATACGATGTCTCTAAGTTCCCAAAATTGAGGGGGGAAATAAATTCTATGCTGCAATTGATCGGTCTGTAACTTCATTGAATACTTCCCTCTGATTGGTGATCCCAGGTTTTTCTACTCCACTACAAGGCCATTTATTTCATTGTAATAAATCAATCAGAAAGTGTAGAAAGACGATTTAAACGGCGATTTGGGGGTACAAAATCTCGATAAATCGATTGGAATCATGTTAGATCTACCCATCATTTGAAACCTTCAAGGAACCAAAACCTCCTTTGGGGAGTTACGCCTTCTCTAAGTTCAGGATCAAAAACTCCAAAAACGGTTTTCCAGACCACAAAAAACGGTCTCACCGACCTTAGCCTTGACACGTCAAGATTGAAAGACGAAAAAAAAATTCCAATAAGCGACAAATCGGTCATTCAATTCGGATTCGCCAATCAACGAACATTTGTCTGTCAGTTTTTTTTATTTTATTTTTTTTATATAAATTACCACCACTCACGGGCAGAGCCCTTTTCAAGGAGAGGACAGAAAATAAAATACAGAAAACCCATCCAAGCTTAGCCTAACGCAAATATCTCAGGTGAGCAAATACAGTTGGAAAAACAGAAGTGGCTGGAAAGAAGAAAGCACCACAACGAACGAGTCTGGGGTTTTCAATACTCACACAAAATTCATGCGAGAGCAAGGCATCCCTTGCGCTACGTGGGCGACACAATGGAGGTAATAATGCGAGCGGCCAACCCCCTTGAGCATCTACCGTTGTAGTACCTATAGAAAAGAGATAGTGCGCTAACGTCACGTCGATCGCAGAGATAGAGAGTCAAGAGAGTTTGAAAGTAAGGGACAGTTTATTAGTCTCATAGCTTTAGACTCAACTTTATCCAATAGAAGGGTGGAGCTTAAGCCACCCCCCTTTCTCAGATGTGAGAACAGTACTCCAAACAAGGGTGAATAAGGTCCTTATATAACTGGAGTAACTGTGCAGAGGAAAAAAATTCCCACAGCCTGAACTGAACACCCAGCTTCTTTGAAGACACCTTAGCAACCGTTGTGATATGAGGTTTATAAGACAATTTTTTGTTTATGCTTAGACCAAGATTGTTTATGTTGTTCACAGTTGAGATGTTAAAGCCGTCAAAGGAAATAGGAAAGTTGGCAGGTGTTTTTGAGAGGAAATTAAATTTTCAAAGAGTTGAATTTCACAAGGTTGCGGTTGACCCACCTGAAAATCCCACCCAGGTCGGCAAGAATAGAATCAGAAAGATGAAGACGAGAGGCAACTGTAGATGCCAAAGAGCTAAGGAGCAAATTTAAAATGAGTGGAAGAATGGAGAGTTATGTCATAGGCATAAGAGTGAACAGCTGAGGAGATCGTTGATGAAAAATAAGAATAAAGTTGGAGATAAAGCAGAACCTTGCGGAACACCACAATTAACAGGAATTATAAAGGAGGAAGAAGTCGCTCCATCAACAAGTGCTTATAGGGAGCGATCAGATAGAAAACTTGACAAGAATAAGCAAAAATAAGGAGGAAACCCAAAGGAAGGTAGCTTGGTAGGAAGGTAGTGAGGCATGCTATATATGGTCAAAAGCTTTTGATATGTCGAGCGTCACCACATAGGACTCCCCATAGTCCCTAAGGGCAGAAGACTATACATCGGTTAGATAGAAAAGTATGTCACTAGGTGACCTCGAATATCGAAAGCCTAACTGATGATCTTAAAAAATGAAATAAGACTTCAGGTGATCCAGGAAATAAAAGTTTAAGAAGAGTTTCAAATATTTTATATAGAATACAAATGAAAGCTATAGGGCGATGGGTAGAAGGATCAGAGCAGCTATCTTTATTCGGGATTGGCTGGACATATGCGCGCTTCCAGCACTGGAATGATTAGTATTAAGGCATAGCTAGTAGAGTTGAAAGAGGATAAGCGCCAGCTCAGAAGCACACTCCCTCAAAACACGAAGAGGAATGCCATCCGGACCATTAGTTTTCCTGATGTTCATAGATCTCAGAATCTCAAGCACCCCATCATACGTAATCACAGGAAGAGACATAGGGAACCTGAGAAGAGAAGGAGTAGGAGGAGGGATGCCAGAATCGTCCAGGGTATAATTAGTTGAATACAGGAGCACTCAGGAGGCCGAAGGAATTAGCCTTTTCAGTAGGAGAGATAACTACAGATCGGTCAGAGCGAATAAGAGGAGAAAAGGCAGATTAACAAAAGTTATTAGAAAATTTTTGACAAGAGACCATAAATTTTTATCAGTAGGAGAACGAAGTATGTTAGCACACTTTCTTTTAAGCCTGTCTAAAATAACCCTGCAACGATTCCAAGTAGAATGGAAGTTAGTAAGATTGAAAGGAGAGCGCGAGTTTTTCCATGTCTGATAGGCAATGTCTCTTTCTTGAATGACGCGAGAAGAGGCCCCATTGAACCATGGATTTTGGGGAGAAAAAGATTTAGTTGAAGATAGAATGAACCTGCTCATCTGCTAGGTGATTACGGTCCCTACCTTTTCAGCAGTAACTGAAGCGTCCTTCGAGTCAAAGTAGGATTCATTCCAAGAATAGTTAGCAAAGAAACGACGCAATGTCTTCCAATTAGCCTTATTAAAGTGCCAGAAAGTAAGTTTGGGGCATGGTGGAGCTGCTGGAGAGAAATTATTATAATTAAGAGCTACGAGATTGCGTGGTCAGAGTTATCGATAGGGGGGAAATGGTGTATTTATATCGAGAAGGAGTAGTGGTGAAACATAAATCAAGCTTCTTCAAGAATTGGCTAGGACGATCTGGGATATTTGTAGGTTCCTTAATTAACAGTTCCAGATCGCTGAGAATACTGAATGTTTCGGCCTCCTTCCCTCCTACATCAGTATGAGAGGAGCCCAACTACTCAGTGTGGTGTACTTTGAAATCCTCTAAAGAGAGGCCCTCAGTATTTAGATGGGAAGAAGTAACAGTCTCGTGAGAAGTAGTAAGATATTCAAAAAGGACGTGAAAATCTGTTCCATTAGAGGGAGCAATAGCAGAAACACAAGATAATGATAGTAGTAGGGAGAAAGATTTTAAGTCATTTAACATCAAAGTTAGGAGATTCAAGATTCTCGAGACGTGTTACAGGAGTGTTAATGTTTATATAGGCACACTCCACCATTCAATCTCAGACAGTAACAAAATGTTAAGTTGAGAGTTAGAAAGGTGATATTCCATAGATTCATGATTTAGCATTCAGGCCACGGACATTGGTAAAGTCAATAGAGAACCCCAGCCTGATCCCAGCCATTTAAACAAACAAACAACCACAAGCTCTCAAACACAGAAACTGCTGATAGCACAATATCTAAATCCAATTGGCGCAAGATAGTCTTTGAAAACTGATATAAATAAGTAAATAAATAAATAGGAACAATAAATAACAGTATATAAATAGGCCCGCAAATCGTAACTAATCAGCTGTCAAACATGCGCAAGCTAACTTGAGGGTGGATATTTTATTAAAAACCTAAAAATAAACTTTGTATTAGCTAATGCTAATTAAAAGGAAGACAGAACCTAAAATCCTATAGTATAGCAAATAATGTTTAAAAGAATATAAAAATCAAACTAAAACTTATCTTAAGATTCCGGACGGTAAAAGTTTCAACTAAAATCCTCATCATTTGAAAAAAGTAAACACCAAAAACATTTGGGAAAGAATTAAAAAATTAAAACAAAAATACCAAACTAGTGACAATGACATTTAAATAAAAGCTTGAAAAAACATTTAAAAATTTAAATTAACATATTAAAAAAAAAAAAACAATGGGAGAATAAACACACACGTCTTCACGGCACAAGCGACAACTAGCTATCAACTATCAGTTGCGCCTCTCTTACTAGTGACTACTGCTTCAGTAGGAATGGTCTCTCGGAGTATGCAGAACGGATAGCCGAAGTGATTTTCTCTGACATGGAGGCATAAATTTCATTATTTCCCTTCAACGAAAAATAATAAACCTTGGTTTAGCTCTGCTTATTTCCCTTCAATGAAAACTGATAAACCTTGGTTTAGCTTTGCTTATTTCCCTTCAACGAAAACTAATAAACCTTGGTTTAACTCTTCTTACTTCCCTTCAACGAAAACTAATAAACCTTGGTTTAGCTCTGCTTATTTCCATTCAACGAAAACTAATAAACCTTGGTTTAGCTCTGCTTATTTCCCTTCAACGAAAACTAGTAAACCTTGGTTTAGCTCTGCTTATTTCCCTTCAAAGAAAACTAATAAACCTTGGTTTAACTCTGCTTACTTCCCTTCAACGAAAACTAATAAACCTTGGTTCAGCTCTGCTTATTGCCCTTCAACGAAAACTAATAAACCTTGGTTTAGCTCTGCTTATTTCCCTTCAACGAAAACTAATAAACCTTGGTTTAGCTCTGCTTATTTCCCTTCAACGAAAACTAATAAACCTTGGTTTAACTCTGCTTACTTCCCTTCAACGAAAACTAATAAACCTTGGTTCAGCTCTGCTTATTGTCCTTCAACGAAAACTAATAAACCTTGGTTTAGCTTTGCTTCTTATTCTCGTGTTATTCGCCGCAAAGACGCTTCCTTCATGTATTACCATCTTCAAACTCTAGAATCTCATGCAACTTTTATTTCATTCCAGAAGAGGTGCGCAACTTTTGTTATCAAAACTTGTGCTTTTTGCTTTTGAGGATGAATTCTTTCCAGGTAAATTATTTCATCTCTCGTCGTTCTACTTCGGCTCTTTCCTTCCTGCTGTTAAGGTGGGCACATTCAATTTGTGCCGAAGAGGGAGGGGGGCACCTCTTAACCATCGAACTATGGATTTATCGTTTTAGCTGCCATTCTTTCAAATTTTTTCGAATCTATCCTCAACAGGAAGAATTGGAAATAAAAGAGAGAGAAAATCTATCTATCTATCTATCTATCTATCTATCTATCTATCTATCTATCTATCTATCTATCTATCTATCTATCTATCTATCTATCTATCTATCTATCTATCTATTTCGTTAATCTTTTCTTAGATTGGCAGATGGCTTTCATAAGGAATGCTCTACTAATGATCTTTATTTTTTTTCTGATTCTTGGTCCTATGCTCATCGGCATTTCAGTGAATCTCTTGCCATAGCGCTAGCCCTATCGAAAGCCTTCGATAGAGTCTGGCAAAAAGCTTTGGTTTCTATACTTCCCTCTTTCGGTATCTATCCTTCTCTCTGTGGTCTTTTCTTTGATTTTCTTTCCGGTCCTTCTATAGCAGCTGTTGTAGACGGGAACCGTTCATCCTTTAAATCTATAAATAGTGGTGTTCCTCAGGGTACTCTCCTATTTTTTACCCCATTAATGATACTTCATACATTATGAAAGACGTCTCACACCCAACAGCAATTATCCCACGCTAGGAATGTGCCCCTTAAGCAATGTGCCCCTTCTCCTGTGACTCATTCATTTAAAATGGGGGTCAGGCCTTTGAGTACTCAGCAATTATGAGATGAGAAAACCGGGTGCTTTAAAAACTACGCTTGAAGCGTCTTTTTTGGGGGGACGTGGATGGCCTAGTTATTAAAAAGCTGACTTTCCTGAGTTCTTGATATAATATTGATTTTAATAATTAAGATATCTTTAGATCAATATTGTTGTTCTTATTTATTCTCCGCTTATGTAATGCCGAATTCCTCTCACCTGTCCTTAAATTGTTTTTGCTGGTACATTCTTCGTTTAAATTCCACCGTTTAATCGAGATAAGCCTCTTCACAATCAGAACAAGGAATGCTATATACTCCACCATCCAATAATGAAACTGGCTTTGATGGCTTCAGTTTCCGCGTCTTTAGCCTCGAATTTGAAATGAGCAAAGCTTTTTTTTTTACCCTTAAAGGTTATTAAAACTTAGAAGCATGGCTGACTTGTATCGTTCTAAAAAACTAGTGTAAACTTATATATATATATATATATATATATATATATATATATATATATATATCAGCATATATATATATATATATATATATATATATATATATATATATATATATATATATATATATATATATATATATATATATATATATATAACATAAGAAAAAAAAATTTTTATATTTATAAGTTATATATATATATATATATATATATAAATATATATATATATATATATATATATATATATATATATATATATAGTATATTTATGTGATTGGAAATTATATATATCGTTAAAACTATATATATATATATATATATATATATATATATATATATGAATCGGTCAACCAGCAGCAGGATGTGAGGGACGTCCTAAGGAAGTCCATGAAGGAGTGGGTGCCCTCTAAAGGCGAGCTGGACTGGCCCCTTTTCCCCTACCAGCACAGGAAGGTCTTTGCAAATATATTCATAAAGTACAATACCCCCCTTCCCAGCTCTGCAGCTGAGGAGAGGCTTTTCAGCACGGCCGGGGACATACTCAAGCCAAGAGGTCCTCTTTGGATAAAGTCAACTGTGAGGAACTTGTGTTCCTCAAAAGAAACATGGACCTCTTAGAGAAGATAGGCCAGTAGGACATGGAGAAGGAAGAGGACCTGTAGATATTAGTTTACGCTGTGTTTTAATTAAAAAGAATGAATAAATGTGTTTTCTGCCTTATAAAAGCATGTTTTTGTTATCGCGCTAAAGTTTACTTTCTAATTTAGCGGAGAGGCACCGGCGAAAAGTCGCAGTCGCAAAGTCGCAAGTTGCATTGAAGTTGACAAAAATAGAGTCGCAAAGTCACAGTCGCACGAGGTCCGGCGGCAAAGTGGCAAAGTCAAAGTCTAACCTAAATAAATTAAAGTCGCGCTCAGCTTTGCATATAACTTATTAAAATATTATCTTTTAATGGTCACCTGTTTATGCAAGTTGAAAATTATTGATAATTTGTTAAGGAATATCTTATTTTTAATACAGTATATTAAAAAAAAAACGACTGTTTTTTTTTAATTCTTTTACACTTGAAATTGGACCTTAGAATCATTTTAATTTGGATGATTTCTAACAGAAGGAAATAAATATTTAAAGAGGTAAAGACCCGCATGAGCACACACGTACACACACACACACCTGCACACACAAACATATATATATGATATATATATATAATATATATATATATATAATACAGCAGCAGTATATATATATATATATATATATATATATATGTTAGTATATAGTATATATATATATTATATATATATATATATATATATATATATATATATATATATATATATATATATATATATATAAATATATTTTACACTGACACCGCCGCTCACGGGCAGAGCCCTATTCAAGGAGGTGTTGAAGATGCCTCAAATATTCATCTAACGAAAATTACGCAGATGAGTACAGACGCAGGGCTTTAAAGTGAGGGGAGATTAAATTGAGTAGGAAACACAGAAGATGGAAGTGAATTCCCACAGAACAGAGGTGGCAGGAAAGAAGGAAAGCACCGCAGCGAACAAGTCTGGAGTTACTAATATCAACACAACTCATGTTGCCGACACAGCACCCCTTTGTGCTACGTGAGGGCGTCGTAAAAGGTGGCGGTTCGCGAGTGTTAAGTTCCTCGAGCACTTGCCGCTATGGTACCTATAGAAAGATAAAGCACCGACATCGCGCTGCAAAGATGGAGAGGGTCAAGTGAACTAGAAAGTACAGGGCAGTTTATAAGCCTTTGGCCTTTGACTACCCTATCCAAAGCCGGGTGAACCAGAGCCCCCCCAAGATATGAGAGCAGTACTCCATACAAGGGCGGATGAGACCCTTGTATAGCTGGAGCAACTGAGAAGAGGAAAAAAGCCGCCGCAGTCTAAACAGAACTCCCAAGCTTTGAGGCTGCCCTAGCAACCGTTGTGATGTGAGGTTTTCAAGACATTTTTTGTTTATGTTAAGGCCAAGAATGTTTATATTGTCAACAGGAGAGACGAGAGAACCATGGGAAGAGATAGGAAAGTTAGAAGGTGTTCAGAGAGGGAGAGATTTGTAGAAGGTTTTAAAGAATTAAATTTTCACAAGGTTGAGACGACCCCACCCGGGAATTTTTTGTCCAGATCAGCGAGAATAGAATCGAAAGGTTAAGACGAGAGGCAATTTAGAAGTAAAAGAGGGAGAATTGAAATTAGTTGAAGAATGAAGGGTCGAGTCATCGGCATATGAGGAGAGAGTTAGATGTGCAGGTGAGAAGATAACTAACAAAAAATAGGAATATAATAGGAGATAAGACAGAACCCTGAGGAACACCACTATTGACAGAAAAGAAGAAGAAGTCGCCCATCAACAACAGCCGATATTGAGCGATTCGAAAGAAAGCTAGACATAAGTAAGCAAAAAGAGAAGGAGGAAACCCAAAGGAGGAGAGTTTGGAGAGCAGTGACGAGTGCCATATCCGGTCAAATGCTTTGGATATGTCAAGCACCACCACGCAAGTCTCCTTGTAGTTCTTAAGGGAGGAAAATCCATAAAACGCTTAGATAGGAAAATATATCGCCAGCAGACCTCGAGCGCCTAAAGCCGTACTGGCGATCGGAAAGAAGTGAATGAGATTCCAGATGGTCTAAGAAGTGAGAGTTGAGAAGGGTTTCAAAGATCTTAGATAGAATACAAGTTAGAGCTATAGGGCGATAGTTAGAAGAATCAGAGCGGCTTCCTTTTTTCGGAATAGGTTGGACATATGCGCGCTTCCAACACTGAGGGAAAGTGCTA
This sequence comes from Trachelipus rathkii, assembly GCA_015478945.1. Lineage (NCBI taxonomy): Eukaryota > Metazoa > Arthropoda > Malacostraca > Isopoda > Trachelipodidae > Trachelipus > Trachelipus rathkii. The sequence goes on along the minus strand of JABUQX010044818.1, from coordinate 91,193 downwards.
GTATTGAGGCATAGAGAATATAGTTGAACGAGGGCGGGGTCAGCACGGAAGCACACTCCCTCAAAACTCGGGGAGGAATGCCATCCGGGCCACCCGCCTTCCTAACGTTCATAGATTTCAGAAGCCCATGCACCCGATCAAATGTAATCACAGGCAAAGGCATAGGACACCTGAGAGGAGAAGGAGGAGGAAGAGGAATGCCAGAATCGTCCAGGGTTGAGTTAGAGGAAAATAGGAGGCCGAAGAGATTGGCCTTTTCAGTTGAGTATTAGCAACAGAACCATCAGAGCGAATAAGAGGAGGAAAGGATGATTTACAGAAGTTGTTAGAGATGTTTTTTGGAAGAGGCCAGAAAGATTTGTCAGTAGGAGAACCAAGAGGTCAGCGCACTTTCGTTTAATGAAAGTCCGCTTTGCTCGTCGAAGAGTATCCCTGCAACGATTTCTAGCTGAATGAAAATTAGCGAGAGTGATAGGAGAATGAGAATTTTCCACACCCGATACGCACTGTCTCTAGCCTGAATGGCCAGAGAACAAGTACGATCGAACCATGGATTTTGAGGAGAAAAAGATTTAGTCGAAGAAGGAATGAACCTGCTCATCCCATCAACGATTACAGCTCCCCTTTAAGTGTCAGAAGCCGAAGCGTCTTCAGAGTCAAAGCAGTCACTCCAATTATAGTTAGCGTAGAAGCAACGCAATGCCCCCCAGTCAGCCTGATTAAAGTGCCAGAAAAACGCATAGGGCAGGATGGAGCTGTTGTAGGAAAGTATTAAAATTAAGAGATATAAGGTTGTGGTCAGATTTACCGATAGGAGCGAAGGTAGTGTATTTATAGAGAGAAGGACTAGTGGTGAAACATAGGTCAAGAGTGTTCAAGAATTGGTTGGGACGATCCGGAATGTGTGTGTAGGTTCTTTAATTAGTTGCTCCAGATCATAATACTCGAATGATTTGGCTTCCTTCCAACAAAAATCATTATGTGAGGAGCTCAATTATTCAGTATTGTGTATACATTAAAATCCCCAAATAGAAGACATGAACATTTGATGAGAACATATAACAGTCTCGTGAGAAGTAGTAAGGTAATCGTGGCATGAAAATCTGTTCTGTTAGGAAGAACAGTAGCAGAAGCACAAGATTATTGTAGTAGAAGGAAGAAAGATTTTAAGCCACAGAACATCGAAGTTAGAGATTCGAGATTCTTAAGACGTGTTACAGGAGTGTTTATGTTTACATAGGCACATACTCCACCTTCAGACGGAAATTATGAAATAAGTTATAGTTGATATATTAATCTATAGATAGGCAGGTTTTATATCCATCTGGGTCTCAGACAAAAGCAAAAGATTAGGGGTAGAATTAGAGAGGTGGTATTCTACGGATGCAGTTAGAGTGCAAGCCACGGATGTTGGTAAAGTCAAATGAAGCCTGCACCTGTGCAAATCCACCATCATACACGCACACACAGTCACAACAACAAAAAGAACAACAGACAGAAACAAACAGACAAAACCCAAAAGAGAAACGAGGATAAAAGCTATTCGTGTTAAAAGCCTAAATTTAAACCTGGAATTTTAAAAATATGCTAAAACCTATATTTACAGTAAATACCAAAATATGAATAATCCAGAAAGTTCAAAACCCTCACGCACTCACACACACACCTTCAAGAAATTGCATACAAAAAAGAGAAAAATAGCAGAATCTATATAAAGTGGAAACTAAACCGTATAAATTATAACAATGGATATTCAAAAAGGTAAGCTCCAAAAATCTAAGTTAAAAAGAAGTCGAGGAAAAAAAAAAGTAACCTAGTACTAGCTAAACTACGTATTGCTTTCAACTGCCCAATCCTAAAAACTAACTAAGTATCTAACATAACTAAAAGCTTCAAATCAAAAATTAAAAACGAATAACTTATCTTTATAAGGTTACATCAGATTCTTCACATATTAAAACCATAATAGTTAAAAACACTTAAAACAGGGCATCACTTAATATACAAAACACACTTAATTAGAAAATAACTAAAACAATGAGAACCACATAATTCATTGAGTCTGATCAAGCCACATCCTATCACTAACGTACACTATAAGCAACTCATATAGTGCTCACAGCATAATATTGTCAAAATAAATTGTATTTAAATAATATTATAGCGTTTACATAAGACCTTTTTTAAAAATGCTGATAAATATATGTCCTACACCTAGATTGCATTTTCTGTATAAAATTTTTTTATTTCTTAGCAATTTTTTCGGAGCAAAATGCAGTTTTGTTTTAAAGTTCTTTATATATATTTCCCATTGCAATATGTACTAAATAATGTAAATTCTAGTATAATATGATATTTTATAGCATTTTATATTTATGTAAATAACTTATTTTGATGAAATTTGTAACCTTTGATTTTGGCGCGTTTCTCTCTCTCTCTCTCTCTCTATATATATATCTATATATATATATGTTAAGGTTGCTACATATAAGGAGCAGTTATAAAGAAGAAGTATATATAGCATATATATATATATATATATATATATATATATATATTATATATATATATATATATATATATATATATATATATCTCTGAAGACATAAAAAACATTTTTTTGAATTGAATTTTGAGTCAGCGAGTCGTTTATGTATAATAAAAATTGTAAAAATATTATTGCGCGTAACTTTAAGTCAGCGACTTGTTTGAATATAATCCGAATGTAAATTTTAATAAATAACCAAAAACTAAAGCTGTTTTAACACCTTACCATCAAAGAGATAACTATAAAAGTGTTATAACTACGTGTGTTGCTGATTCATTATCCTCGAAGTACCAACCAAATCGTAACCTTATAGTTTCCTGTTAGTGAAGAAGGCAGCTTCAACAAAGAAAGGTGAAATTCCGAATACCTGTAGATACTTAGGCTCCTCAACGTATAAACGAAGACTAATACGAGGAGCTATCAAAGAACTATCATCAACTACTAACCTGTGAAGTGGAGAAACAAGCAGAAGAGATAACTTCAAGCCCTCTACTATACCAATAAGACCTGCCAGTGGAGGAAGAAGAAGAGACAACTCCCAACACTCCTGCCAGTACATAATTGGAATCTTCCTCTACTATATATATATATATATATATATATATATATATATATATATATTATAGATGGATTTTTAAATATATATATATATATATATATATATATATATATATATATATATATATATATATATATATATACTATATATATATATATATATATATATATATATATAGTATATATATATATATATATATATATATATATATATATATATATACTTATATATATATATATATATATATATATATATATATATATATATATTAGGGATGTGCCGAATATTCGGTAAGTATTCGGTATTCGGCCTATTCGGCCAAAATACCGAATATTCGGTATTCGGCTTTTGCCGAACTATTCGGGCCGAATATTGAGCTTTATAAACAATAAATTACGTCAACATAGGGGAAAGTTATTTCAATTTAAAATTGAAATTTTAGAAACTTATTTTTTAAAAATAAAAATATAGCCAAATTTTGTAGCCAATATGGCGAAAATCTTTGTCATTTGGTCAGATCCTATAAGGGCCTTTGACATTTTTCAATATTCTAAAAAATAGAATTCCTTTAGTGATACGGGATAATGGACCAAACATGGTAGCTGGTATAAGGGAGAGTGGCTTGCTATCAATTTCATGTTTTATTCACATGTTGCAACTATGCATTCACGATTCAATATTATGTCAGAAGTCTGTTAAAGATATTTTATTTACTTGCAGAAGCATATCCTCTCATTTTCACCATTCAGCAACGGCAGCTGCAAAGCTTAAAACTTTACAGATGCAGCTGAATGTCAAACAGCATAAATTAATTCAAGACGTTTCTACACGCTGGAACAGAACTTATGATATGCTTAAAAGATTGTTTGAACAAAAAGTTCCCCTATCCATATACGCTGCTGAATGCAATCAGAAAATGTTGGCTAATTTTCAGTGGCAAAATTATTCCATTTACTTGAGCCATTTGACAACATCACTAAAACAAGCATTAAACGTGAAGTAACAGTCGGCCAAGTGATCCCTTCCATTTTAGTTATAATAAATCTATTTTTTAAATAAGGCAATTAAAAGCAAAAGCTTCAGTGGAATAATTAGACTCGTTGAATGACTTAAGAAATCAGTAGAAAAAAAGACTTTCTAAGTTTCTATGTGATAAATCTTTGTGTGTAGCTACTTTCTTAGATCTGCGATTCAAGCTAATTTTTCAACATGAATCAGATGAATCAGTAAAAAATATGGTCGTTGAGGCATGGAAAGAAATGCATGAAAATTTAGCTCCTGACTCTTCTGCTGACACGATGATTCACGTAGTGGGGAAAGTGAAGATGAAGGTTCCATTTTCACTTCTTTAATGGATTGTTCTAAAGAAATTGTGGCATCAAAATCGTCATACAGAAAAGAAAAGTGAGAGTGAAAAAGAAGTCCCATTCTTCTGACGATGTGATTATTTGTACATAAAATGTAAAGACTACATACGGAATTACATCAAGAAATAAACAAATATATAAGTTTGCCTACTTGACCAGTGAAGACAATGATATTCCCTTCAATTGGTGGAAAAACACTGGAAATAGTTTTATGAATTTGAAAAAACTAGCAATAAAATACCTTTCAGCTCCACCGTCATCAGTCGAAAGTGAGAGAATATTTAGAAGAGGAGGAAATATTTATGAAGCCACAAGAAATAGGTTATCCCCTGAAAATGGAGAACTGCTAATGTTCTGTCATTTAACCTTAGAGCTTATTCAAATGAAGTTTAGTTTAATATCTTTAACTACGAAACTTTTCAATTTTCATTTAATTATTTTTAATATGTGAATGGTTTGCTATAGGTAAGAAATAGTTATTTACTTTTTGTTTATTACTTTGTATATAACACTGGTGAAACATGAAATTTCTTGGACGGGGTTTCGTAATTGATTATTGATGTGCCGATTCCAAAAATGTAATCGATATTTTTTCGATTCACATTGCATTTGTGAGATATTGTGTAACACAGATTTGTAAAATTTTATGATTTTTTCCTTTTTCAAGAGAGTCTATCACAATTATTGGGGATATATATATATATATATATATATATATATATATATATATATATTATATATATATTTATTATATATATATATATATATATATATATATATATATATATATATATATATATATATATATATATATATATATATATATATATATATATATATATTGGATATATGAAGGGAGAGAAACAAATCGCAATGATATGATACATGTCTTTGATAGATATATGTTAAACATATAATACAACTATGAATAAAGGGTAATATGGGACGTAACAATGAATGTAATAGAAGGAATGGGTTTAGTTAATGTAAGCATACCACGATGGTAGTAACTTTCTTCGTAGACGATCTACTGTGCATAGCGTCTGGAATATCCCCTCATCAAGCTCCAACAATAGTCGGGCCATCATATTGATATCCCACTTGCCCTGGTAAGTAACGTCCTTTCATGAACTTTAGACCTTGATGGAAGCGTTCACCCTGCTCATCACTAACATCGCCTGGTTATCCGAAATTTTCTTAGGTGAGAATGTAAGTAGTAACTTTTTACTCATTCTACATCCATGAGAATGAAAACTGTCTAGCAGTTCCTGTACAATGTTAGTGGTTCTCGGCTTTCCTGTTCCCAGAAAATTCTGTACTACATCTGAAAAAACATTCCACGCTCTTGCCTTTAACACGATCATTGTTGTAGCAAAGGCAGCATCACGAAGGAGTGTCTGTATTTGTGGGCCATCAAATATCCCAGCTTTTTTCTTTTCGTCACTCAGACCAGGAAACGTTGAGCATATATAGCGGAAGCATTCCATCATGGTCCAGGGCCTTCACAAATTGTTTCACCAACCCAAGGTTTATGTGTAGTGGAGGTAAGATGATGTTTTCTATCTGTACAAGTGGTTCACGTACGATGATCCTGTCACCTGGCGTCAAGGTTTCCCTCGGTGGCCATTCCTTTTGGTCCAGTGATCCTTTGCCGCCCGGCTGTCCCAATAGCACAGGAAGCAGGGATATTTATGAAACCCAGGCTGACCGAGCAAAATGTTTACCATTTTGAGATCGACGCATTTACCATCCATGTACCTGATATTGTAGCCTCTCCAAACTGTCTTGATTTTTGCCTACTCCTCTCTTCATCCGTACCGAGTACCCTACTGGAATCGAAGCATACCTGTTGCCATAGCTGTTGTGTAACAACACACACTTTAAACTGCTCTGAAGTGTCAATAAACAGTCGCCACTCACCTGCATCGTATGCTGGGAGTCCTGATAGCGAGTAGTAGGCCTGCAACTTCACTGCACAAGGTTACCATCTGACTGGAAGAGCCTCCGCAGCTCTGCTTCTCTGTTACGATAAAATGTTACTCTTGTGCCATGGTCCAGTATTCATTTTTCAACCTCAAGGCCAACAGCTCAGGACAACTTCGGCAAATACAACTCTCATACAAGATCGTTCAGTTCACCCTGGGTGAACAATGACGGACCATCCGACTATATACTTCAGATGGATGATAGACATCATCCAGGTCATTGGCATCCATACATGTAGACGTACAAAAGTTACCACATGCTTCCCGAATATCGACCGCAGTAAACTTGCTGCTACTGTAGATATATGCGGAAGGTAAAGTTCCAGCCTACGTAGTGCGCACATGAATTTTGGCATTCTAGGGAATATGCAAAAAATAGGGATCCATGATTGCACGAAAACGGGATGTGATACAGCAAATCCGAGAATATATATATGGAATCAGCACCTCCGAATTACTATATATCTGCTACAAAATCCATCCAAGAAAATTTCACCTTTTTGTTGACCAGTGTGTTTTCTTTATTTTTCCTAAATGGATGACCGAACTTTGAAATATCTATTCGGCCAATAGCGAAGGGATTATTCGGCCGAATATTCGGTATTCGGCCGAACTATTTTTAGCCGAATATTCGGTCTTCTTTATTTTGTTTTTTCTCTCTTCCGCACATACCAAATATATATATATATATATATATATATATATATATATATATATATATATATATATATAGGAAAGAGATATATATATATATATATATATATATATATATATATATATATATATATATATATATATATATATATATATATATATATATAGTTAGTTATTTAGTTAGTTAGTTAGTTAGTTAGTTAGTTGCCACCGAGCCTTAGTTAGAATTAGTAAGGTTAGTTAGTTAGTTAGTTAGTTGGACATGTTTGTGACAATATGTTTTCATGGTGCAATATCAATTACTAAAACCTAATAATAGGAGCGCTTCCAGCACGGCGCTTATGACGCAGAGCTAATGCCAGTTCAATAGGTGAATGAGTATTTCATTGTTCCATCTATGATTTGAAGCTTATTGTTTATAGATTGATCTTTCCTATCTCCTTCAACGGCTCTAACGTCTCACTTGTGAACAACATAAACATTCTTGGTCTGAACTAAGGTTGGCCGACGCACCGCACCGCACCGCACCGCACCACACCGGCACACTGGATTTATGTGGCACACCACGCACCGCACTTGGTTCGTCGACAAACCCTAGTCTTAATATTAATTAACAACAAATTGTCATAGAAACCTCACATCACAACGGTTGCCAAGTCGGTCTCAAAGAAACTTGGAGTTCTGTTCAGGTTGAGGAAATTTTTTCCTTGCGAATAGTTACTCTTGCATACAATTAAATAAGGTTCTTATCTACCCTTGTATGGAATACTGTTCTCACATTTAGGGATGGGGGTGGGGAGCCTCGGTTCCACCCTTCTTTTGGATAGGGTTGAGTTTAAGACTAAGAGACTATTAAACTATCAATTACTTTCTAACTTCCTTGACCCTCTAACCCCGCGACGTGATGTTGGTGCACTATCTCTTTACCATAGGTACACGGCCATTGCTCGAGGGAGTAGACCACTCGCATATCACCTTAACTGCGACGTTCTCATAGTCAGGGTTGTGGAGTCGGAGTCGGAGTCGGAATCGGGGAGTCGGTAGTTTTGAAGAGAGTTGAGTCGGAGTCGGCAATTTTGAAAAGGGTGGAGTCGAGTCGAAGTCGGTAATTTTGAAGAGGGTGGAGTCGGAGTCTGAGTCGGAAAATTTTTGAACCGACTCCACAACCCTGCTCATAGTCATAGCGCAAGGGGTGCATTGCTTGCCCACGAATTTTGTGTGGGCATTGAAAATTACAAACTTGCTCGTTGTGGTTGGTGCCTCCTTTCAAACTACCTCTCTTTTGTGGTGGAACTCCCTACCATCATGTAATTTTCCTGCTGCATATAATCTTCCTCTCTTTAAGGCTTCCGTCTGCTCTCAAATGAGAGATTTACGTTATGTTTCGGAGAGTCTTTCATTTTTGTTTTATTATTCATTTTATTATTTTGCCCCTTCTTTGAAAAGGGCTCTGCCCATGAGTGGCGGCAACCTGTAAAAAAAAAATTCTTATTTATATATTGAATTCAATGTTTCAGATACATATACGAAATATCTTTCAAATAACATTGTTTTTAGATACATTTTAATTGTATAATAATTTCGATGTTTTAGATACATTTCTAAAACGTTATTTTAAAGTTCACTGATTTTAGATACATTTTGGTTTGTCTATATAGTAAATTCGATGTTTTAGATACATTTATGAGACATCTTTCAAAAACATTTTTTTGGATACATGTAGATTTCTCACCGTTCCTGACTTTATTATATTGTTAGATTCAACTTTGCTTCTTCTTTGACATTACCATATTATAAATAATAATAATAATAATAATATATATGGTAGGTGAGTATATATATATATATATGTTGTTAGAGCAGCAATATATATTTATATATTATTGATATATATATATATATATATACATATTAGTACAGTTAGTATAGTTGAATATGTTGATAGAGTTGTTCGTTAATTTTTGATTTCGGGGGTTTTAATATTGTTGTTATATTAATATATTACATATATAGTCTGGCCAATATACGTACATACATTACTATATAAATAGACAAAAATATTATTACCAAATATACAAAGAAATATATTATTACATATTATAGTATAATATACATAAATATATTACTAAATATACATAGACATATTATTATACATTTATATATACAGTTATTATATATATGGCTATTATTATATATATATATTGGAGCTAATATATATAAAGATATAGTTATACTGTTAAGGTTAAGTTACATATACATATTATAAATATAATTATAATTATATTATATATATATATATATATATATATATATTATTTATAATGTGTTATTACTCTAGAAATTTTTATAAAAAAGTATCAACGCTGATTTAAGACCCGTGCAGTTTCGTTACAATTTGAATCCGGCAACCACAATCTAATAATATTGTGTGGCAACCTTGATTTTATAAACTTGGGGAAGTTTTTTATAGTTTGGATAGGTCGTATAACGTTTACTTTTATTACAGTATTCACAGAATTGGTCTGAACTAGGGTTGGCCGACGCATCGGAAACGGTGCGGTGATTGGTGCGTTCATTTTGATGCGGTGCGGATGCGGTACGGTACGGTACACAATTACCAGTGACCCTTTGCGGTGCGATTTTAAAACTATAGAGTTGCTTTGTGGTGCGGAACGCGTTATACGCATTGAAACATATAGGTGCGGGCGCTGCACATGGTGCGCTTTCTCCGGTGCGGTGCTGTACGTAGTGCGCTTACTGCGGTGCTTTGCGGTGAACATAATTCCGGTGCTTGGCCAACCCCGAACTCTGAAATTTACATTTCATAGATGAATTTCTTCAATGTATGAGAAATAAATCTAAATGTAACCTTATATCTTATCTGTGTATTATCATTTTTGTTATCATTATCTTTTTTATCGCACCGCACCGCACCGCACCGCCCCACCTCAATATGTTTTTATGCAAGATGAAAATTTGTCACAAGTCTAAATTAGGAGGCGTTTTTCAAATAATTTTTTTAGTTTTAGCTGTTTTTATTTATTTATTTATTTACAGTTTAGGTTAGGTTAGGTTAGGTTAGGTTAGGTTATGTTAGGTAAGTTAGGTTAGGTTAGGTTAGGTTAGGTTAGGTTAGGTTAGTTAGGTTAGGTTAGGTTAGGTTAGGTTAGGTTAGGTTAGGTTAGGTTAGGTTAGGTTAGGTTAGGTTAGATTAGGTTAGGTGGCTAGGTTAGATTAGGTTAGGTGAGGTTAGGTTAGGTTAAGTTAGGTTAGGTTAGGTTATGTTATAATCTACATAAAACCCTTAAAATTATGAATTTTTTTTATCATTTTCGAGATCATAAATTTACGCCTCTTCACTTAGACTTGTACCGAAAATTTAACATACAAATAATTAACTTACACGTTGCAGATGGAAATTTTAATCTTTTATTGATATTAAAGTCAATTGAATATGGACAATTTCTCACAGAAGGAGACAGAAATTTTCAAGGAGGTAAATATATATATATATATATATATATATATATAGATATATATATATATATATATATATATATATATATATATATATATATATATACTGTTATATATATATATATATATATATATATATATATATATATATATATATATGTTATATATATATATAGTTATATATATATATATAGGACATTTATAAGTGGTTGACCCCGTTTTAAAATTGTAAGTTAGGTTAATTTAGGTTAGGTTTGGTTAGGTTAGGTTATAGGGTTAGGTTAGGTATAAGTTAGGTTAGTTAGATTAGGTTAGGTTACCCAAAAATTTAATGTATTTACCCTAAAATTATTAAAATAACGATACATTAATTATTGATTTTCGTTCCAGGAGTCAACCACTTATAAATAGCCATATATATATATATATATATATATATATATATATATATAGAAAGAAAGAGCAGAGAGTATATATATATATATATATAGTATATATATATATATATATATATATATATATATATATATATATATATATGTATTGTTATATATATATATATATATATATATATATATGGGGGAATTTTTTACTGAATTTATTGTCATTTAGAATGGGTGGGTCATATCCCTCCTTTAGTGCATTTTCTAAATAATTTTTTGACGAAAGACGACGGTAAGATTTTTCTTTTTAAACTAAATGATTTATATTGCAAATTTAGGAATGATTGGGCAAGTTTTTTCTTAATGGTTTTTGTTTCATCATAATCTCTGATCAGAAAGAAAGTTTAAAAAAAGAAAGAGGAATTTTTAGTGTTTTTTTTATACGTTAAAATTTAATTAAAAAAAACTGGTATCTCTCTTTATATATATATATATATATATATATATATATATATATATATATATATGTAAATCGACAACTATATGTGTTCTTTATATATATATATATATATATATATATATATATAAAAAACTTATTATATTAGAAATAGATGTAGATATATTTATATAATATATTTATTATATCATTTGTACGGCGACTCCAGCAACTTTTACTACTCGTGCCCTCTCTCTCTCTCTCTCTCTCTCTTCTATATAGGCATAAGGGAGCAGCATATATAGCATATACAAGATAAGAGCAGCATATAGTTGCTACAGGTATATATATATATATATATATATATATATATATATATATATATATATATATATATATATATATATATATATATATATATATATATATATATATATATATATTCGTTTAAAATAAAGTTTAAATTAAATAAACTAATAAAGTACTTAGTCTCTATTTATACTTGAAGAGAATGGCAACATCAAAAAAGTAACTACCAGATGCCGCAATATACACAATTTTATAGCGAAAATTCTCACGTACGCAATCTCCGCTATTCGATTTGGGCACGAATAGTCGCATTTTTTAATGGATTGAAAAATAGCATTATGTAATAGCGATGATTCTTACACTTTTTGTTTCAATTTTACATATTTTATATTTATTATGTAATATTTTTATTCATTTGAGTAAATTTTTGCCAAAAAATAAGAGTATTTTATCGTAGCATTATGATATTTGTAAAGGAATGATCATTTCTCTAATGTTAACTCGTGCTAAGCACGAGTAGCACAAGTGTAGGAGTCGCCTCTGATATATATATATATATATATATATATATATATATATATATATAATAGCATAGCATATATAAAAGAGTATAGAGAGTATATATATATATATATATATATATATATATATATATATATATATATAGTATCCTTATATATATATATATATATATATATATATATATATATTATTGAAATATGAATATTTTATAGAATATTTTATTGAAAAACACTTTGAACTATATTTAACATCTTCGCACACCTAACGCTGAAATTTAATAACTTTTTTTTTTAAACTTCTTTTCAACCTCCTGTATACATGTAATTTTCTGCCAAAACCAATTTTCTGTTCGCAGATTACAAACTTTGTCAACAAAAAAAAAAACTATTATTAATAGTTAATATCTTGCAACATGCTACAAGACATTATATTATATAATATTTTACATTATTTCGTTAAATAAATAGTAAAATACTTAAAGAAAAACTTTAAAAGCGAACGGAATTTCTCTCTCCGAAAATAGAAAACAAACCAAATACAGATACGTAAGAGATCACGGAAAACTAATTTCTGGCATAGCATCAATATTTTTATAAGTATGTTTAAAACAAAGTATAATCCTTTTTAACTATATAAAAAGAAATATTATATAATAAAGTAAATGCTATATAATCATATAAAATAAATGTTACATTTAAGATCAATTACAAATACAAATTTAATTCAGTGTTACATAAAAATTTTATATATTTCTATATATATTATATATATATATATATATATATTAACATTAAATTTATATATATATAATATATATATAAAAATAAATATATTTTAATAAAATATATATATATATATATATATATATATATATATATATATATATATATATATGTAAAGTAAAAAAAAAATTTAAAATTTCTATAAAAACGCTCTAAGAAGGATCTGTTGCTCCTCAAATTTCAAATCAAATTCCATTTTTGTAATTTCTAAAACTACGAACATATACTAACAAAAATGGGAAGCGTTTCGTAGCTAGCTTGTGAAGGGTCTTTAATTTGCACACTTTCTAACGCCATGAATCGGAGCATGTCGGCCCTTTGATTTGACCTTGGATTCTGGTTCTCCCCCCAACTCCTGTGGAAATTGTTAAGTCTCCGACCTTTTCCCCCCCGGAATGAAATGACGTCATAAATGTTCGATTTTTGTGTAAAGGAGGCTACTCACCGGTATTCGCCGAAGTTTTCAGCGAACCTTCAAGATAAATCATCCTTTTATGTGTTATTTTACCAAAAAAAAGATGGAAAACGTTAAGTCCGTGGCAAATCATGCTAGAATAACGAACATTCGTCAAATTGACCGAATAACGAACATTCGCCAATATGACCGAATAATGAACATTCGCCAAAATGACCGAATAATGAACATTCGCCAAAATGACCGAATAACGAACATTCGGCAAAATGACCGAATAACGGACAAACGCCAAAATATCCCATCCCGTCTCAAAGTTCATTGAAAGGTTAAATTAACAAGTAACAACGCATGTTGTGTGTGTGTGTGTGTGTGTGTGTGTGTGTGTGTGTGTGTGTGTGTGTGTGTGTGTGTGTGTGTGTGTGAATTATATAGGATACACGATACATAGATGGGATATTCCTCGTTAGGGCTTAATGTTCTGTTCACTCAAAATGCATAATAACGAATTCTGCCATTGATATTTTATGAAGGGTTGTTAAAATCAATTGGAAAATATAAAAGACATTACACTACACTATGGTAATAAAAAAACAAAATCGTATCGAGTTCAAACTTGTTATAGACACTTTTGTTTTCGTAAAGTGTAATTTGGAATGAAAATGCTCAATTATATAAGCACAAATTTAAAATTTATTTGGTGTACCAAAATAGTCAATAAAATAGGCCATATATATATATATATATATTATATATATATATATATATATATATATATATATATATATATAATATATATATATATATATATATATTAGAGATATGGTCAGGTGTCAAATATGACTCTTTGCGGCATGCGGATGCGGAATGCGGATTCTTAAAGAAGAGGAGGATGCGGATGCGGATGCGGATGCGGATCTTAAAGTAGATGAGGATCGCGGATAGCTGATGCGGATGCGGATGTTTACTCTTTGAAGTTTTGAATTAAAATTATATATATATATTATATATTATATAATATATATATATATATATATATATATATAATATATTATATAATATATATATATATATATATATATATATATATATATATTATTATATATATATATATATATATATATATATTATATATATATAATATATATTTACAGCTGTCCACCACCACTCACCGCAGAGCCCTATTAAGGGAAGGGTGTTGCACGGCAAAATTCATCCGCTAGCGCAAATTTCGCAGATGAGCACAGGACGCAGGCTTTAAAGTGAGGGAATTAAATTCAGCAGGGAACACAAAGATGGAAGAGAATTCCACAAACAGAGGTGCCAGGAAAGAAGGAAGCACCGCAGCGAACTAGCCTAGAGTTACCAATATCTACACAAAACACGTGCACAGACACAGGCACCCCTTGTGTACGAGGGCAGTCGTTAAGGTGGTGGTACGTGAGTGGTAGTTCACTCGAACACCTGCCGCTGCGTACCTATAGAAAAGAGATTAAAATACCAACATCGCGCCGCAAAGCTAGAGGGTCAAGTGGACTGGAAAGTACAGAACAGTTTTGGCCTTTTGACCCATCCAAAAAGGCCGGCTGAACCATGGTAGCCCCCCCAATTATGAGAACAAGTACTCCAATTACAATGGGCGGATGAGAACCTTGTATAGCTGGAGAACTGAGAAGAGGAAAAAAAAAGTCTCGCAGTCTAAACATTGGAACTCCCAGTTTCTATGAGCCGCCTGCAAACCGTGTGATGAGGTTTTCCAAAGACACTTTTTTGTTTATGTTAAGGCGAAGGATGTTTTTTATTGTCAACAGGATGAGACGAGAGAACAGTCGAAAGATATAGGAAAGTTAGAAAGGGTTTTAGAGAGAGGGAGATTTGTAGAGTTGAGTTTTTAAAGAATTTAATTTCACCAAGGTTGAGACGACCCCCAATCGGAGAAATTCTATCAGATCAGCGAGAATAGAATCTGGAAGGGTTAAGACGAGAGGCAATCTAGAATAAAAAGAAGGAGAGAATTGTGAAAGAGTTGAAGAGCGAAGGTGAGTCATCGGCATATGATGGATAGAGTTAGATGTGCAGGGGTGAGAAGATCATTAATAAAAAGTAAGAATAAAGTAGGAGAGAACCCTGGGAAACACCACTATTGACAGAAAAAAAGAAGAAGTGCTCCGTAACCACAGCCGATATATAGCGACTGAAAGAAAGCTAGACAAAATTAAAGCAAAGGAGAAGGGCTGAGGAACCCAAAGAATGGGAGCTTGGAAAGCAGTGACGCGTGCTATACCCGGTCATATGCTTTGGATATGTCAAGACGCCACCACGCCAAGTCTCCACGTAGTTCCTAAGAGCGAAAAAAACCATAAATCGGTTAAATAGGAAAGTATATCGCAGTTAGACCTGAACGCCCGAAAAGCCGTATGGCATCGAAAGAGAGAATGAGATTCGCAGATGGTCTAAGAAATGAGTTGAGAAGGGTTTCAAAGATCTTTAGATAGAATACAAGTGAGAGCTAGCTATAGGGCGATAGTTAGAAGGGTCAGAGCGGCTTCCTTTTTTTCGGAATAGGTTGACATGTGCTGCTTCCAACACTGGAGGGAAAGTGCTTAGTATTGGAAGACATAGAGAATATAGTTGAAGCGAGGGCGGGGTCAGCACGTAAGCACATTCCCTCAAAACTCGTTGAGGAATGCCATCTTGAGCCAACCGCCTTCCTAAAGTTTCATAGATCTCAGAGCCCATGCACCGATCAAGTGTAATCTCATGCAAAGAACATAGGACACTGAGAAGGAAGAAGGAGGGAGGATGAGGAGGAGGAGGAGGGAATGCCAGATTCGTCCAGGGTTGAGTTAGGGAAAATAGGAGCCGAAGAGATTGGCCTTTTTCAGTTGGAGAGTTAGCAACAGAGCCATCAGATGGAATAAGAGGGGAAAGGATGGTTTACAGAAGTTGTTAGAGATGGTTTTTGGGCAAGGCCAGAAGATTTGTCAGTAGGAGAACCAAGAGGTTAGCGCACTTTCGTTATGATGAAAGCCCGCTTTGCTCGTCGAAGAGGATCCCTGCAACGATTTACATATATATATATATATATATATTATATATATTATATATATATTATATTATAAAATATATATATATATATATTAATTATATATAAGTATATATATATATATATATAAATACCTTTTAACGTGCTTTTCCCCTATGCAGGGGTAACACGGGGGACCACAGGAAATCGAAATTTAAGATATATATACAATATATATTATATATATTATATATATATTATATATATTTAATATATATATATATATATATAATATATATATATATATATATAGTATATATATATATATATATAATATATATATATATATATATATATATATATATATATTATATATATATATATATATTTTATATATATTATTATTATATATATATATATATATATATATATATATATATATAATATATATATATATATATATATATATATATATATATATATTATATATATATATATATATATATATATATATAATATATACTATATTATATTATAATAAGAAATCGAAATTTAAAAAATTACGATTATTCCATAAACTCCTTTGATAAGAGCCAAAAATATTTATTTTATATGCATTTAATCAATTGCAGAAAACATCCGCAACATCCTCATTTTCAAAGAGGATGCGGATGCGGATGCGGATGTGCCGTTAGTGAGGATGCGGATGCGGATGCGGCATGCGGATGTCAATTTAGGTGCGGATGTTCCGCAAATGCGGATGCGGATGGCGGATGTTTTTTTTTTTTTCCATTTTTTTTGATAGTTTCCCATCACTAATATATATATATATATATAATATATTATATATATATATATATATATATATATATATATATATATATATATATTATATATATATATTATATATATATATATTGCACCACAAAGTTAACGTGCCAACGATACTGTGGGGGTTTTATTTTTGAAATGAAACAATGATGATGGTGATTCTTTGTATTCAAGGTAATTAATTAATTAATTGGTACATAAAGATCATTGTACACATATTTGAGTCCCCACAATTTGGACACATATTTGAGTTTTGATAATATTACAAACAAATATAGAACAATATAAGAAAATAGGAAAAATTATAGAGATAGCAAATAAACAATACTGTGTGGAAAATCATCAGTCCCATTATTCACTATTTTAAAGTTGTTTATATTTTTAATATTGTTGATGTCTACCCCTGCTACGAATAAGTCATTGTATGGCGTCTTGTGGAAGTTCTTCCCATGTGCGTAATCAAAATCCAGAGATGTTTCATGGGATTGAAGTCTGGACTGCAAGCTGGCCAATCGAAAGTTCTAATACCTAAATATTTAAAAACTATTCGAATTGTCTGTGGTCTGGCTTAATCCTACATTTAAATGAACCAAATTTCGATGTAAGGTGAAAATGGAGCAAGGAATGGGTCAGTGATGCGGATAATGTAGTTTTCAGCATTAAGGCGACCACCATCAATACCGTAAAATGTATGCGCTGTCAAAGAAAAGCCACCCCACGCAATTTCTTTTCTTCCTGCGTATAATGTGCTGTGTCGAATGTTTCATGCAACATATTTTTTTTTGGCCGTAAATATGCTCTAAGACGTCGATCAAGCTATTGAGACTGAATTTAGATTCGTCTAGTAATGTGATACTCGGCATGTTCCCTTGGAAATGCTAATCTGACTTTGCGATGTTCCACTAATTGTCGTAAGCGGTTGAAGGTCTTCAAGGATAAAAACTTTGTTCTGCAAGCTGCCATAAAATTATGTTCTTACTCTGGTCCTGATTATGAAGACCCTCTTACCTTTTTTGAAGACTTCTTGCTGTAGTAAAGCGATCTGAGCCTACGCATCTTTATTAATTAAACGATCTTCTACGACGATCGCTGCATGCGGCCTGCCCTGTCTTAGTATCTTGGTATGGTCTCTTGCCGCCTCACTAACACGTCGAAACACTTGAACTGTTTTTATGGCACACCGAACCTTCTCTCGAGTTCGAGGTGTGCATACTCTTCACCTAACAAAGTTGCAATATGAAGTATAAGTAGAGGTGGGCACGATCCGTAACTCCGTTATTCCGTTACTAACGTTATTCCGTGAGAAAAAGCAGACCACGACGAGATCGGGGAATAACAAGTAACGGACTCGTTACTTTTTCTTTCATGTAACGCATCGAATAACTTCTGTTATTTTTTCCTCCGTTACTTTTTAGTCCGTTATATTTTGTTCGACTTTCTTTGAATGTTAATAGCCAATTGATCACCCCGGTCAAGCTAAAAAAAATCCTTTTATTATATATATATATGTATATATATATAATATGATATATAATAATATATAATATATATAAGTATAATAATAATATATATTATATATTAGTATATATATATATAATATATAGTATATATATATATATAATATATATAATATATATATATATATATATATATATATATATAATATATATAATATATATTTATAATATATATATATTGTATATATTATTATAATATATATATATATAATAATATATAATAATATTAACTATATATATACATAATATATAATATATTATATAATAATATATAATATGATATATATAATATATATATATATTATATAATATATATATATTATATATAATATAATATTATATATGATAATATATATATATAAGTTAAATATATATATATATATATTAATTATTATATATATATATATATATATATATATATATATACTATATAATAATATTATATAGTATATATATATATATATAGTATATTCTTATCTCCCTTTTTAATTAAAAAAAATAAAAAATAAAAATGAAAATATAGTTCCGAATAAGCAGCTGATGAAATCTCCTACAAATTTTCTATATTTAACAACATTAAACAGGAACAACCCCGCATCCAGCTACGGGACATTTTGGTCCTATAAAGGAGAGGATTGTATTCGAATTTGTTTACCTTCCTTTCGATTGATTACTTCTGACGACTCTGCAGCTGTCTAACTTTCTACTAAAACTGAACACTTCTCTCAATCCTCTTCCTACAATTACAACTTTGAACGATATCAATTATCTTCCTCATTTTACATCTTCCTACACCTTATATATTCTCCATGTTGTCATATTGTAGAGTTTATTTGTGGTTTGGTTGTTAATCGGGATATGTCAGGTTGAGTTTTCGTGGTGTTTTTCGAAGTGCATTGTTTTGTGTTGTTTTTTTTTCTGCGTGTAAAGTCTATTGGTTTCGCCGTAATAGTGACTATCTGCAAGTGTTGTGCATGGGATATCATTTATATAAACAAGGAGGATTATTGGATTTTGATTTAGGGGGTTTAAGAACTTTCTTAATTAAAATATTGTTAGATGGGATGAGTCGTATGTGTTTGGGTAAAATGTTTTTTATGTGGTGTGTGTTAGGTATAGGGAGGTATGTTTTTTGTTGTATGTTGTCTTGTGTTGTGTTTAATTTGTGGTATTTTTTTTCTTGCTTTTTTATAGGTGTTGTTTATAATGTTAATAGGATATTTTAGTTTAAAAAGGTGTTTTTTATCAATTGTGTTTCTGTATGTAGGAATGCAGGGAGCAGATTTTAAAAGCACGAAGGAGGTTATACAGGAATGAAAGGGTACCTATTTTTGTGTTGGTGTGTGAGCGAATTACCAATGTAGTGTAAGGAGGATTGAAGTGGTTTTCTGTAACAGTGAAAGAAGGTTAGTAGTATGGTCGAAATTTATGAGAGTGTCTAGAAGGAACTATGTTGTGGTATGGAGTTACCATGGTGAATTGTATGTCAGTATGTAAAGGTTTATATGTAATTAGGATGTGTTGGGTTGGTTGGTAGGTTACGGCAGCGAAAAAATATCATCCACTATAGCCTTAACCAGCACGTCCAGCCAGAAGTAAGTTTGATGGGAGGAAATGAATGTACGTAATGTTCTGTAACGTTCCATATATATGTTACTAGGCATTTGGCAGTTCTTTGGGAAACGTGCTCACTCCAAGTTTTTGTTATAGATATTGTTTATCAAACTGAAAATAGTTTGTGGTTCGTAGAAGTGAGTTAGCATGATTTTTTCAGGTAGAGGAAAGGAAGGAGTGAAGTAATTGTTATTGTCATTTATGTATTGTTAAGAGTCTATAAGAGTGTTGGGACCTGAACATGAGGTGAAATAGTGAGCACACACGTCATAGACTTACAAAAGTATGTGTTTTAGTGTTAAGAGATATGGTTTTGTATGAAGTCATCTGTATTTTTTAAGTGCGATGTAGAAATTGTACCTAAAAGGGGTTTAAACTGTTTTTTTGAAAAGCCATTGTGCTAGGTTTATTAAATGTATTACTATTGCTTCTATATATATGATAGGGCTTAAAGGTGTGTTTTGTTTTTATGTTTTTTGTGTATTCCGTAGATTTGAGGTATGTTTGTCATATATGCTTTAAGTTGTGTCTGTAACTGAGGATGGTTTTTAAGTATGGTAGATAAGGAAGAGTTAAATATGGATTGGGAAGTTGAATTGGGATTTTTTTGTCAGTTGTTCGTATGTAGGTGTGTTGAGTAATGTGTTGCATTTAGT
Source organism: Trachelipus rathkii (assembly GCA_015478945.1). Taxonomy (NCBI): domain Eukaryota; kingdom Metazoa; phylum Arthropoda; class Malacostraca; order Isopoda; family Trachelipodidae; genus Trachelipus; species Trachelipus rathkii. Next base: position 70,116 of record JABUQX010044818.1, on the reverse strand, counting down.
AATGTAATCAGTACTATTTAAAATAACTATATTATTACCTTTATCCGCCCTGGAGAGTACAATGCTTCTATTGTTTTTCAATTTGTTCAATGCGGTATAAAACCTTTCTGGAAACCGGGCATCCGTATCCATGGCAACAGTGGTGAAAATTATTCCTTTAAGTAAATCAGTATTACAGTTGGGATTCTTTTCCATTTTTTAACCAGGTTTCGAAATCCTGTATGCAACGGGGCCAAGGGTCTCTATTTTTGAGGGCAAATGACAAACCAAAACTTAGTAAATCTGTTTCATCAGATGTCAATCTATATGTGGAAAGATTCAAAATATCATTAGCGTGTGCGTGAATATGCCAAATACTCTGAGCGTAGATTAAATTAAATTTTCGTTTCAAAGATTTAGCTTTAATATAGACTGCTTCTTCTTTCTCTGTGTGTGCTCTGTTCAGACCATACTACTAAACCTTCTTTCACTGTTTACAGAAAACCCACTTCCAATCCTTCCTACATACATTGGTATTCCGCTCACACACACAACACAAAAATAGGTACCCCCTTTCATCCTTATATTCTTCGTTGCTTTTAAAATCTGCTCCCCCGCATTCCTATATACAAATCATACACTAAACACACACACTCTTTTAAAAACTAAAATATCCTATTAACATTATAACAACACCTAAAAAAGCAAGAAAAAAATACCACAAATTAACATCAACAAAGACAACCATACAACATAAAAAACATACCTCCCCATAGCTCTATACATTAACATACATCCAACATATAAAACATTTTACCCAAACACATACGACTCATTTTCATAAGCAATATTTTAATTAAGGAACAGTTCTTAACCCCCTAAATCAAAAACCCAACAACCATCCTTGTTTATATAAATTCCCTGCAACACTTGCATTAGTCACTATTACGAAACCATAGACTTCACACGCAGAAAAAAACAACACAAACATGACCTGCTGAAAAACACCACGAAACTCAGCCCTAAAATATCACCGATTAACAACAAACCCACCAAATACAACTCTGCAATATGACAAACATTAGAAGTAACATTCAAAGATGCAACAAAAAAAAAATCACGGAAGGCTTTTGCCTTTACAATTACCCCATTATAACCGCTGCTCTGGAGAGTGCAGGATTGACTCATTTCAAAATGAGTTCATGAAAGTATCACCATTCTACAAAAGTCTGCTGCTGGACGGGGACGCCTGTAATTATTGTCGTACAATCCAAAAAATAAAAGAGATTTTGCTCCCATTGCTTATTCCGACTCGAAAAAGGTTATATTAACTGAAAACAGCTTGTCTATTTTATCCTGTTTAATGTTTTTTAAATTATATTAAAGTGTTTTCAAAAAATCTGTCGTAATAATCCTTAAAGCAACTCATCCCAAATATAAGAATAAATACAAAAAATAAGCGAGTATATTAGGGCTTTAATTTTGTACGCTATATTATATATATATATATATATATATAATATATAATAGTATATATATATATAGTATATATATTATAGTATATATATACCTATGTATATAAAGTAGTATATATATAATATATAGAATATATAGATAGCTTAAGGGAATAAGGGGAATCTGCATAGAATAATGATTGGAATGGTGTTGTGTCATAGACTGATGTAAAATGGAATGTGAACTAGATGTGGTAGGAACATTTGCGAAAATCTGCATAAAATTGGCAGTAATGAAGAGGTGATATTGAATGTGTGTGTGTCTGATGGTTCAAGAAGGAATAGGTATTTTGGGGATGAGGTCATTAGTAAGGAGGAGATAATGGGTAGAGCGAGAAAGTTGAAGAATGATAAATTTGTAGGCACAGATAGAATTACTGGTGAAATGAATCAAAGAACGTCGAGGAAGAGTGTGATGATTTGGATTTGGAAGTTGTGTAACAAACGCCTATGGAGGTATAGTTCCGAGGGATTGGTGGAGGAGCAGTCAAATAGTTACCCTTATTATAAGGTAAGGAAATAAGTAACTGTTAGAGCTTTTAAGGGGAATTAGTTTATTAAGGGGTAGTAGGAAGATATATACTGGTATTGTTAAAGAATGCGGAGAGTGACTAAATGACTGATTGTGAAGAACAATGTGCGTTTAGAAGTAGCAGAGGATGTGTAGATCAAATCTTTACATTGGAACAAATGATTGAGAAAATGAGGGAGAAGATAAATTGTATTTAGGGTTTTTGGATTTGCAAACAGCGTATATAATGCTAATAGGGAAGCCTCTATGACAGGGTTATTGATATAGGTGTTGGTGTAAGCTTCTAATGGATAATGCAAAAGTATGTTTTGATGATAGTGAAGCATGTGTAAAATAAATGGAGGATTTGTTTATATTAATAGCGGAGTGATGCAGGGATGTGCTATGTCTTCTTGGTTATTCAATTTTCATATGGAGGGGATTATGAAAGAATTAAAGGTGGGGTGGCAGGGGAAGGTGTCAGAATGATGAAGAATGGAAGGAAGTGGAGGGTGCCCTACCTATTGATTTGGCTTTGTGTGGCAAATCTGAGAGAGAGTTTGAGAGGATTGGTATAGAGAGATTTGGAAGGGTGTGTAAATGGAGATGTTTGAAGGCAAACGTATATGAGAGTAAGATAATGGTTGTGAGTGAGAACAGTCCTCGGTGTGAAGTTATGTTAGATGGTGAGCAGCTGGAATAAGAGTCTGAGTTTAAATATTTAATTAATATATCGTGGATGAAAGGGGATGATGCAGAGTGTAGTATGAAAGTTGTGAATGGCAGGAAGGTGGCTGGTGTAATTAAATCGCTTTTGAATGTAAAGGGACTAAGTCTTGAGTGAGCTAGGGTCTTACATGAGGGTACGTTTTTCAATAGTAATGATAATGTTGAAAATTTAATATACACAAACCAAGAAATTACCTAAGATACCGTAATTAATGTCATAGTCAAAAGCTAAAAGTAACGGAGTAACGGAACTTCGCTACTTTTCCTTTCAAAGAAACGGAATAACGATAAAGGAACTACTTTTTCCGAGTAACGGAGTAACGATAACGGAACTACTTTCTTCAGTAACGATGCCCACCTCTGCGTATTAGTCCCAATTACTCTTACCACGCTCCATTGTTACTGAGATACTGTCCGCTATTTGCCTTCCTACAGAATGCATCACGATTCAACATTTCGTAGGTAACTAATAACTATTTTGTTGGTTTGGCTTGTCTCGCGTTTTGAATTGATGACGTCCTCCAGTCTTCTCACATAGATCAAACTCTGCTGGAGAAGCATCAAGGTGGCTAACACCACTTCCTTTTCTCTCGAAAAAATATTTAACATATCACAGCAGCCTAGATAAGCAGAAAGACGCCCAGTATTACCCGTTTCCCATTCTTTCGGAAAAATATTAAATATATGTCAAGACTCTAAATGAGCGAAAACAGTTAACACGGCCTGCTCCCGTTTCCTTCGAAAAAAATATGTTCATTAAACTTATCAAGAGAAATGTGGAAAACACCATTCACTTTCCTTACACTCGGGAAAATATTAAACATATGTAAAAATCTTAAATGTGGATAAACGACGCTAACACCGCCCATTTCACTCGCTCCCGGATGAATTTATACATTTAAGTACGCAAGTAGTTTGCAATTATTTTATCAAGATATAAGAGAGTGATCAGCATGATTAAGAGTTTAGACTATTACACAGTTTGAGTTGTCGTGTGGATGGAGGTTAAAAACAAGTTTTTGAGTTAGTATTTAGGTTTAAATGAAATAAAAATCAATGTCCAGTACTGTGAGTAATTATTGAATAATATAATATATAAGCTTATAACCTCCACACCAGGAAAGTCATTAACTATGTTTTACATGTAGGTATGTAAAGCCAACGGACGTGGATGGCCTAGGGGTTAGAACATCCGGTTATTGTTAACACTGCGACGCGGAGTCCAATGTTCGTATCCCGCTGATGGAGAGTAAAATATCTTGTGACTCATTCATTTAAAATGGATGTAAGAAATCTATTTTACTGCTCATTTCAGGGCTGCGGAGTCATTAAATGATTTTGCCGGCTCCAACTCCGGCTCCATTATTTAAAAATATGCGACTCATCCTCCACAAATCCCTGAATTTAATTTATATTTTTTTTTGGCCTCGGCTCCGTCTTTCTGTTTCTCTCCACCTCAAAACAAATTTCATCTCTGGCTCCACTGCTCTGGTTTAAATGGTTTTAATTTTGATAATCCTTTCAATCTACTTTATTTATTTATTTATTGATTTATTTATTTATTTATTTATTTACTTATTTATTTATTTATTCATTTATTTATTTTGTTGACAGTTTCGAGAAAGAGTCGTGGATAAAGTTCCTCCGCACATGAATTCCGATTTCGAGTTGTCAAATGGTTTAATAGTAATGTAAATGTAAATGCTTATTTGGTCCCGGTATCAACAAAGTTTCACTTATATAAACATCTTATGTTCTGAATTAGTAGTGATTATTCATAAATAAGTTTCAAACATTCTAGTTTTTATTGTTCATATATGATATATATATATATATATAATATATATATAATAATATATAATATATATATATATATTATATATCTATAATATATTTAATATATATATAATATAATATACACTATATATTATATATATTATATATATAGCCATTATATATTATATATATATATATATATTATATATAAATATAATATATATTAATATATATAATATATATATAAATATAATAATATAATATATAATATATTTTTAATATATATATAATATATATATATATAATATATATATATATACTATATAAATATATATAAATATATATATATATATATATATACTAGATTATATTATAAATATATATATCTCTATATATATATATATATATATATATAAATATATATATATTATAATATATATATATATATATATAATATATATAAATAATATGATATATAATATATATAGATATATATAATAGTATAGTATAAATATAAATAATATAATTAGTATATATAAAATAAATATAATATATATATATATAATATATAATATAATATATATATATATATTAATATATGAACGCTCGTGGCACAGGAGGTTGAGTCGCCGGCTCTCATACCAGAGGACGCTGGTTCAAATCCTCCGCGTAGCATTGGAGTGTATCTCCTGGCAAGAATAAAACTCGACGCGAACAACGCTCTGCCGCGGCTGGTTGGGATAGAACGCCTTTAAGTTCGATTTCTGTGGTCCCCACGTGTTACCCTGCATAGGGGATAAAGCACGTAAAAGGTAGTTTATATATATTATATATAACTATATAGATATATATACTATATAAATATTATATTATATATATATATATATATATAATATATAATATAAAATATATATATTATATTAGGATGTAACCGGATCACAAAGAAACGAGGCGATAACCGATACTCTATTTTTTTAGGTGCAGATACGATACCAATACCGATACCGATACTTAATTAATATAATAAATACAGTCAAGTAACAAGATAGAACATTTGTGTACTGTTAGGGAACTCAGGATTGCATTCCCTGTACAACAATACCTTAGTCATTTATTTCATAATTGGTTGTGCCCAAGTATATTATTTTATAAATTAAAATAGATATTAAGAATAATAAATGCAAATATAATATTATACTTTTTTATGTTTGTGTTTAGTTAAAAAAATATTTCATTTCATTTTCCAGTAGGTATTAAACAAGTTTAGCTACTAGCTTGTATGTCTTAACATTATACAATTTTACAGGAAGATTCTTTTAGCTAGCTAAATTAAAAGAATAGAAAATAATGAAGAAGAGACCTCATTAATCAGCTTGAAAGACAAAAAAAAAAAAAAACGCTATTATTCAAACATGACATAATAATAATAACTCCTTTAAGATAAAGATAGATATCATTCAATACTCAAATTCAAAAATTCTCAAAATGTGAGCAAAAACATAAAAACTTCACTAGTATTCGCGAGAGCCTGATCATTTTTTTGTGTTCCATCCCACCTAAACCTAAACTACGCTCGCTCTTGACTGATGAGGGAGGGACTGATAAATATTTGCTTGCAAGCGATGATATCATGGAAACCTTGGCCCATTTCATGCAACCCATGGAAGAATTCTCTTCTGTAGGCATATCTCCGTGTTTTCGTAGAGAATTCATCTCCTCTTTCCGATTGCATATTTGAATATCTTTGCTCCTTGATGACTGTCCTCTTCAGTTTTTACGATGAGGTTCCTTGGTGTGATTTCTTTGAGGGTGAATGAGATGTCAATGCAATTTCGGCCATGAACTTATCAAAGTCTAACATATCCAAATCCTCTTTATCTTCAGTAGGTTTATTTGCTGAAAAGCCACCATCATCACTATCAATACTGCTGCCAGGGGTTGCTGATAAGGCGGCTTCCACTTCTGTGAATCTTTTTTTTTTTGTCACGCGAGCAAGTTCCTCGGTCATGCCATTTAAATGCATTCTGGAAGTGGTTCACCGTCGATGCATTCTGTGGGGTTGTCAGCTAGCTTAAGGAATTCCTTATTAGAACCTTTTATATATCGAAACTAAGTTTATACATAATGTAACAAAATTTTTTTATTTTTGTTTCTTCTGATTTTTTATTGTTTTTTTTATACAGTTTTTTATGCATATTCCAAATATGTTTTTAGTTTTTCTCTATCATTGATCGTTTTTATGCTACGACGGCAAAAAATAACTGTATTTGGCATCTTTAATTTGTAGGTCGCTAGCTGCATCCGCACCGAGTAAAGTCATGGCGTTAATGTCTTCCGAGCTTGCTTGCCAAGAACTAATTGATATATATAATTATAATAATTATATATAATAATAAATATATATATATAGTATATATATATTATATATATATAGATAAAATATATTATAATATATAATAGATATTATATATTATTATAATATATAATAATATTATACACAATTGTTTAACTACATTCTAGAGCAATGATATAATTGAAGGTATATAATTAAATAGTAAGGTATCAACTTAAATATCTTTTATAATTTCATAATAAGTTACATGAGAGGTAAGCTTTTGAAAATTTCTCTTTGTCATCGAAAAACTTCGCAGATTCATTGTTTGTGTGTGTGGTGGAATATATTGCTAGTTTAAGCACATTGTCACCAAAATTGTGAGGGAAACCAAATATTGAAAGCGACAGGCTCTACTTTGGTTGCTATGTGATTAAGATATAGCACTGGCACCTCATTAATGTGATCAAGAAAAGCAAGGCTTGCTCTCAGAAAGACTGCGAGAGCACGAATACTATGATGTGCACTTATCGCATGTGAATATGACAAAATATGGAAAAGGTAAAGGAAGGCACTCTTACCCAGATATTCCCTTATCAGAACCCCAGTTCCTCATAAAGAAAACTACCCTATACCTCACCACCCCTTCTGTAAGTAAAATTCTTTTATGACAAGTACATGACATATAAAAGAATAACGTAGTGTTTTCCTCAAATATATGTACAAGCTGCTTATATATACTATATATATATATATATATATAATATATATAATAATATAATATATATATATAAAATATATTATAATTATATATATAGTATTATATAATATATATATTTAAATAAATATAATATATTATATAAATATATATTATATATATATATAATAATAGTATTATAAATTATATATTAAGATATATATATAATATATATATATATATATATAATATATATATATAATATATATATATATATAGTAATATATTATATATAGCAGTTTTTTCTCTCTTCTTTCTAGATGATGAGCTCATTGAAACATGCTTGTATATGCTTAAATCCTGAAAATTGAAGGAAACGATGAGCATAATTGAGAATGAATGCCTGGTGTGCATTCCGTATTGTGGTTCAGGGAGATTTTTAGCAAATTGTAAAGATCCAAATAAAACAGCTGATAAAAAATGCTCATTGATTGTTATAAAAAAATGGGATTTGCGTATGTCATAAGGTGCGTTATTTCACTCGATTGGACTTTTTTCAGGGAATTAAGGGATTTAAGTGATAACATGTGAAATCTTCACCATGGAGATTCAGACAGTATGGAAAGGTTGAATAACCAGGGACGTGAGAACCAAATAGTGCCATGATGGTGATCAATATGTGGGTTTGATAGAGAAAGCCAAATCGGTTCACAAGAGAAAAACACGATAAACAAAGCACTTTTAAAATGCAAAGTAAGCATTTTTTTGACATATTAAAGCATTGACTTATATTTTGGGATATTAGTTGCATCTTATCAAGTAAAAAGTCTTTTTTAGGTTACGGTTCGTAAAAATTTAAACCATCAAATAAAATATGGTAATAAGTTTTTAATTCTACAGTGTAAGCTCATTAACAGACCTTAAAAATGTAATAAACATAAATAGTGCATATAACTCAAAGTATCGATGATAGGAAAAAATGAAGTCATTTCTGTGTTCAGCGTCAAAAATAAATAAGATTCAGTAAATAAAAATAAAAAAGAAACATTTTTGTTACATATGTATTGAATCTGTAAGTTTCTCATAATTTTCACCCAAAAAGTAAGAAGTATGGCCAAGTATCGGCCATATTAACTGCAATACCTAGTCTAAGCCATTCCCTACCAGATACGATACAGCGGTACAGTCCCTAATAAATATATACTAATATATATAATATATATACTATATATATATATATATATATATATATATTATAATATATATAATATATATATATAATATATATATATATATATATATATATAATATATAATATTATATAATATAAAGATATATAATTATAATATATATATTATATATATATTATAGTATATATATATATATATATATATATATTAATATATTATATATATAAATATATATATATATATAATCTATTATATATAGTATATATTATATATATATATAATTATATATATATATATATATATATATAATATATATTATATTATTAAATATATATCTATAATATAATAATAAATACATATATAATATATATATATATTATTATAATATATTATATATATATATATATACTATATACTATATAATAAGTAATCATATATAACGCCCGGAGCGAATATATATATATAAGAAGATAAGGATATAATAAAGTGCTATGGAGAGACTAGCCACTGTTATTTATATACTATATATAGATATAAAATACAATGTGTTCACAATGATACCAGGGCGATTCCAGCCACTTTTTACTACTTGTTGTATTCTTTCTCTCAAATCATTATTCTGTAAGATCTCTCATCTCTCATCTATCTCTCTCTTCATCTCTCTCTATCTCTCTCTCTCTCTCTCTCTCTCTCTCTCTATCTCTCACTTTCTCTTCGACTCCTTCACTCTCCTTCTCTCTATATTATATAATAATAAATAAACTATTATATATATATTATACTATAATATAATATATATATATATATATTATAATAACTATAAATATTATATATAAATATTTAAATATATATATAATAGTATATAGGTAGAAGTATATAAATAATATTCATATATAAATTAGAATTGATTACAAGGCGGATATATATTTATTATTAAATGTAGGTTATTGGGGAGGTTTGTGGATGTATTATGTGTAAAGTTAGGTGGGATTATCTGTATTTATGTATTGTTGGTTTAAGTGTTAACCTATGTTATTAAGTGTTTAATGTTGATGGTTTAATTAGTAAATTATATATTCGAGGAGCGAGACCATCGATTATGACTTAACTGGTATATCTTTCTCGTTTACTCGCTTCTTCTTCGTCCTCCTCTCTCACGTTCTCTCTTCTCTCGTGCTCTGTTGTAGCTGACTCTCGTTTGCGCGCTCCTTATTTATATATATGCTTAGTTATTATATTATAAATAGTGCTATGATCTGTTGGTATAGTCGGTCGATCTAGAGGAGGTGTGTTGTGAGTGAGATTGAGGTGATGTATTAGAGTTAGGGTGTGGTATTAGATGGGGTGTTTTTGAGACTATATAGAAGTAGATTGGGAGTGGTTATTGTGAGATATCGATGTATTGGTGGTGTATTTGAGAGATAATGAAGTTGAGATGTTAGGTGAGTTCATGTTATGTGGTAGGGGTTGTGAGGGGTTTTATTATTGGATTGATCTATATTTATTATTAATGAATTATTAGGAGGTTGTAAAAGTAGTTTTAGGATTATTTTGAAGTTTTAATCTTATTTCTCTTACTTGAAATAGATAAAACTAGTGGAGGAAAATTATTTGAAAACTGAATGTGATGAGAGAGTCCCAATGTTCATCAAAGGGTGAAGAAGTTATGGTATATTATATTGAGGGATGATAGGGTATAGTATATATGTATATGTGAAATTGAGATAAAATAATATAATTGTATTTTATATTATATTTTGTTTTTTTATTGATTTGAGATTGTATAATAATAATGAGTTTGTGCTTTGTGTATTATATTTTATTTGTTACCGTATAGCGGTCTAGTGCGTACAAGATGTACTTCAAGAATCAATAAATAATAGAATACTTGATGGGATCTCATGTTAGTTTTTATGTACGAAAGAGATTTTAGTTCGGTGTATGTTAATTTCAAAAAATATTACTTTAAAGTGTGTCTTTAATATTCGAATAGTGACTTTATTAATATATAGAGTCTACTGTTAAGAACTTAGATATGTTTTTATATAAATTATTCGAATCCGTTACTCTAAAAATGATTTGTATTAAAGTTATAGTTATTTATGGTTATGAGTTTTGTATTTAGAAGCATGGTTAGTTTATGAAGGCAAACAAATGTTATATAATGAAATTTAGAGCCTTCATATTTCACTATTATGATATCCATCCAATTTGCTTTGGCACGTTAGTCCTGATTTTTAAGTCCGTGTTTAAACTGAGCGTTGATTTATTATATGGGCGCTATTTCTCCCTTTTTCTTCTTACGAATTGTGCTAGTAAGTCTTATATAGATGTATGTATGTGAATTAATTTTCATTTATTTTGACAGCTTTGGGCAAGAAAAAATAAAAAAGAGAATTATGTTTTGATAGATACCAGTGATGAGAGTATTTGCTAAAAAGTGAGAGTTTAGGTTTTGTCTGAAATATTGTCTATGACTCGTGCTGAGCAACGCAGTAGCCCGAGTGCAGTGGAGTCGCCTGATATATTATATATAATATATATATATATATTATATTATTTATTGGTATATATGTGAATATAATATGATATATATTATGTAACACAGGAGAAGTATAGTATTTATTTTTTGTATATAATATAATTATAGTATTGAGATGAGGTTTGAGTGATAGTTTATGTATGAAGTGTAAGTGGAGGGATTTTGAGGTAGAAGCGGTTTATGTGTACGGGCGAGTGTAGGGCGCTTGTTGACCTATCGACACTACGAAAAACAAATGTTAGTTTAAAACTACAATAAAACGCTTTTTTTTATACACCTTTCTCATTAAGACATTTCTTGAGGATGTTCGTCTGGGTTGTGTCCGGTTATAAAAGCTAATCCATTATGACACCGTCAACATGAAAAGGCTCCTAAAGGGGTTTGACGGCAATTGTTTCTCTTACTTTATGTTCCTGATAATTAAAATGCCTTCGTCTGACGAGACAAGGCGATTTTGTATGGTATAGATTTTCAGTCACGAGATTTTAACATAGAAAATAGTTCTGAAGCAGTTTGTCTGTCGTATTAGGTTAGTTGAGGTTATGTTAGTATTGGTTGTGATTTTTTAGTTCTGTGTGAATAGTCCGAGTATCATATAAAGTTATGAGCTTGAATTATTTTCTTTGAAAATAATTATTTTAAATTATTTTAGTTTTGTTGTGTTGTCGGGGGCATTTTTTATTACTGATACATTTGTAGATCTTCATTTTCTATGAGCGATTCAGATGTTTCATAGTTAAGTCTTTGCTATTCTATGGGTTAGTGGTGGTCATGTTGGAAGCTGTATTTGGTCTTAACGCCATTAATTTTGGTATTTGATTGGGTTATTTTAATTGGGTTGTTTCTCAGGGGATGTGCTGAATGTTGTTATCGTGTGGTGGTGTTTAGTTGTTTTCTTATTAGGGTTAGTTTATTTTCTTTATATTTTGTGATGATTTAGAGGAGAAGATATTAGTATTGTGTTGTTACTGGTACGATATTTTTAATTTGAGTCAGAATTTTAAGTTCTGATGATTTCTCCGCTCATTACGAATGGATAGAAATAAGTAACGTGTTGTGAATATGGCATAATGGGTAGTATATTGTGTGATGTAGATTGATTGATCTCTTCATGTAGTTTGTTTTTATTAAATAGGTATTAGTTGTTATTCTTTTTCTGTGTGCAGAAAGAATTCGGTGTGTGTGGTAAAGGTACATCATTGTATTATAGGTATGTTGGTAAGTATTGTGCTCCGTGGTAGGATTTTATTTAGAGAAAGAGGAAGTTGACTCTGAAGGGCACGTAGCAAGTAAACGCAATATAGATGATTATATATGCTGTAGTCGAGTAGGGGTTATTGGTAATATTGGGTGTATAGTATTAGAGAACTGAAAGTGGGTTCTCTCTCTCGTGAAGTTTACTTGGATTTACATTACATCCGTGCTGTTTGTGACTGCTGTGAATGATGTATACGTTGATTAGGCGTGGATTGTTTATTTGTTTTGTTCTGTGTATGTTCTGGGTTAGTAGAATTTTGTTCATTATTCTTGATCTTCTTGTATGGAGATTGTGACTTTCTATGTATAGATTGAATACTTTCTATTGAGTTATGAAGAATATTATTGTTTATATGGTGAATAATATACAATTTTCATATGATTCGCCCTCCTACACTTCTCACCACATGTTAGATTAATATGTTTTTTATGCGTGTTATATTTTGTTGAAGGTGGTTCTTTAGATGATGCGCAATTAACACGATTATGAATAAAAGTGCTCACCCCATAAGATCTAAAATCACTCATTATCAGGTAAAAATATTAATTTTACTCAGCTTAACTATGCTAGCTTTGAACCAATCTAAATACTAAAAGGATCATCAGAGATGTCATGATAATATTAACTCTATTTGAAAAGATATTTAACTTCATGTGCTCTTCATGATCTATTTAAGTAAAAAAGAATAATTATTTTATACATTGCGAATGAAGACTCTGGAATACTCTTGTTTTTTTAACTTATTCTTCTGCAAATTATTTTCAAGTAAGTTGAAGTGCTTAATTTAAGATACTACTTTTATGCCAATCCTTTGACATAGTTATATGAGGAATGATTAAGTAACAAGAAATCTTATGCGTTGTCTTATCACTTTGAGATTAAATGTTTAATATGAGTATCGCTATGAATTCAATTCATCAACGAGTAGAATGTGATTTGGAAATAGATTAACGTGATGACTTGTTATGTATAACTACTTCGGACCTACAATTAATACTTAACATATACAGTCTACAGAAGTTTTTTAATGAATTATTATAAGTTGTGTTAGTTTATGATAATATTTGCATTCTTATGGAGGCAATTAATGTCGGTAACTTAGGATAGGACCGATTGGTGATTCCTAATCTTACAAGACTTCTCTTAATAAGAAGTATGAGAAGGATTATGTGGTATAGCTTTAGGGTAGTGTAATCAAAATGCTTCCAGATTTGGAAACAAAAGACCAACAGCACGATTGGTGATTATAAACAGAAACTATTTGGGCCTAGGCGGAAAATATATCCTAGGAGTTTGTGGAATAACCTGGCAGGAATCCGCCGCAAGAGTATGGGGAGGTGCTGAGAGATAGATGAGAGAAAAATGATGCATTCTCTGCAGAGTGGATGACAGAATTTGCGGCAGCCGGCTAGACGGAATATCAACAGATAGGATTTGTTAGGATGCTCGACCGAGCTATTGAATAACGTATCTTGTGTATATGATTTATGGTTGTGTGTAGAGAGTTTGTGGCGGAGCGTTATAGTGGTTAGGAAGGTCAAAGTGGTTTAAGTTCGGAGCAAATAATATTGGATTGTAATCTATTGGGATTTGCACTGATTATTCCAGGCTTACGGCACCTGGTTGATATCAGAGACCCGATCTCACCCCAAGACGCAGGGTGTTGCGCCGATTGCTGTAAGTCGCGGAGAGAGTTATACCATAGGCGGTTTGTTGCGGGTTCGGGCTGAGCGCGAAGAAATCAATTTACAATACCTCTCCCTACTATAACAGAGAAGAGAGCCATTATAATTGTCGCTCGTATAGTTCTCAGAGAAATATTGGTGATATGGGAAAACAGAGAGTATAAATCCACAGAGAGTGTTGTTTCCATGACCCTGTCTCAAAAAATATGACTCGACTTCAGTGTTGTTGGTCGGAATCATTTATCCGGTGTGTTCTGTAATCCTTGTTTTGAAGATCTGCACTACCTTTTCTTTTTTTGTCCCATCATAGGGAATCAATTCTCGATCTATGGGAATAGGCATATAACAACTTTTAGAGCTCAGCTTCTACATATTGTTTTCGAAAACATAGCAGCTGTTTAAGTTTTGGAAGAAATTCCGATCTGAGCGGACATAGATGGTTTCCATTACGCACAAAATATGCACTGTAATGTTTGCGTTTTTTGTATGAGGTTCTGCGAAACGTTTTATAAGCTGCTCAGTCAAAAGTCTAATAAATCAAACAAAAACGCCGACATTATAACATAATTGTTTTTATAATTGGAACTTTTGGCAAAAAATAAATTATTCACCACGTGGCTGATGATGGTGCTATGTGCAAAATGAGACATTTCTGATGTATTATTTACTCCAACGGGATAGATACTATTGCTCTTGTTCTAATACTCTTATAGACTACGAGTCTCTTTCTGATGGATACCAGGCAGTAGTTTGGATTTGTTCTTTTGGAGTTACAATTATTTTTCCCTGAAAATATTATGGTTTAGAATTTTATAATTTTTTTTTTATATTAATTTGTTTTAAAATATAATTATACAAATTCCAAAAAAAAAAGTTATTGTTGTTATTTCTAAGCTCAAAACC
>JABUQX010044818.1:0-50000 GCA_015478945.1 Trachelipus rathkii | reverse complement strand
CTATATATATATATATATATATATATATAATATAATTATTATATACTATCCTGCTATAAAAAGAAAAATGCGGGTGGGGGGAATTGGGGGTTTCGAAAATGGGCATACTGTCTGGATAATATATTTATTATAACCCGAATTTGTTATTACTACTACTCACCGCTATACCTGCTATACAAAAAAGTATAAAAAAGGAGTGGGGGATTCCATAAGGCCTTTATTGGAGAAAAAAATAAAATATAGCAAATTTAGTATTATATTTTTTATTTAATTTTGGCCTACCTTATTATTCTATATACCCATAATAACAATATTTATTATATAGTGTAGTGTTATATAATAATGATAATAAAATTATGAAATATAAAATAAATAAAACAAAATTACTGCTATAATATATAATATTATATAATACAAAAAAAATAAATTCCCGGCATGAAAATAACTTTATATATAGTATTATATTTGGGATTACTATTCAACGTTTTTTTTATTTTATATACATATATTTATATAATTATATATATATATATATAATATATAATATATATATATATATATAATATATATATATATATATATATGATATATATATATATGCTATATATGATATTTATATAATATATATATATATATATTATAATAAATTATAATTATATTATATATATATATATATATATATATATATTAATATATATTATATATATATATATATATATATAATTTATATATTCATGTTATATATATTATATATATAATATATATATATATATATATATATATATATATATATATATATATATATATATTTTATATTTATATTATAGATATATGTAAATATATAATTGTAATTAGTCAGAGTTGGTATCGATCTTGCTTGGAGATTTAAATAATGTTTTTGTTTATTTTTGTTTTACTAATTATGTTTTTAAAAAAAATCATTTTTTTTTTTTTTTTAAATTGAAACCGTATCATTACATTGTCCGACAGTAATATCAATAAAGAATAATAAAATAAAATAAAATAAAAATGTAAATATATTTTGATATTTTTAATAGTAATCAATTTATTTTTCAATTTTCACTTTTTAGCTTCATGTTTATCTTTCTTGCCGTTTGCTGCATCCTATTTTTTCTTTCTACAGGTTACCATCACTCACGGGCTGAGCCCTTTTCAAGGAGGGGGCAGGAGTCCCTTTCAAGGAGGGGGCAAAATGATAAAATGAACAACATAACAAATTGAAAGTGAAAAACTCTCCCAACCCTAGGTCCTATAACTTATGGGATTTTGCCATGTGGAGCTAGGGTTAAAATTAATGTAATATGGTGTAGTGATTAATTTGCTTTTCTACAATTTTTATTTCGAGTTTATAAGAGTTAATTATGTTGATTAAAAAAATGGATTTCGAGTTTACAGTCAATCATGTAGATTAATAAAAATAGATTTCGAGTTTATTAGAGCTAATTATGCATATTAGTAAAAATAGATTTCTAGTTCATAGTTAATTATGTAGATTTATAAAAAATAGATTTCGAGCTTATAGAGTTAATTATGTAGATTAATAAAATTAGATTTCTAGTTCATAAGAGTTAATTATGGAGATTAGCAAACAAATAGATTTCGAGTTTATAAGAGTTAATTATGTAGACTAAAAAAATGGTCGAGTTTATAAGAGTTAATTATGTAGATTAATAAAAAAATAGATTTCGAGTTTATGAGAATTATGTAAATAATAAAAATAGATTCGAGTTTATAATTGTGTAGATTAATAAAAAAATAGATTTCGAGTTTATAAGAGCTAATTATGTAGATAATAAAAATAGATTCGAGTTTAGAATTATGTAGATCAATAAAAAAGTAGATTTCGAGTTTATAAGAGTTAATTATGTAGATAATAAAAATAGATTCGAGTTTATAATTATGTAGATTAATAAAAAAATAGATTTCGAGTTTATAAAAGTTAATTATTTAGATAATAAAAATAGATTCGTTTATAATTATGTAGATTAATAAAAAAATAGATTTCGAGTTTATAAGAGTTAATTATGTAGATTAATAAAAAATAGATTTCAAGTTTATAGTTAATTATTAAGATATGTCAGCTTAGAAGACTAATGCAAATATTTAACTAGGCCTACATGAAGTTCGATTTTCTGAGTACTATAATTTTATTTTATTTTTCTTTATTAAAAGTGATTTGAAACTATATAGATGAAATATACTGATATAGCTGAAAAAGGTCCGGTAATTCTTTAGAATTTGTAAATACGATTCTCTCTCTCTCTCTCTCTCTCTCTCTCTCTCTCTCTCTCTCTCTCTCTCTCTCTCTCTCCTCTCTCTCTCTCCTCTCTCTCTCTCCTCTCTCTCTCTCTCTCTCTCTCTCTCTCTCTCTCTCTCTCTCTCTCTCTCTCTGTAACCGATTTTCAAGAATTTTGTGGAGAACACCTCAAATGCATTTAAATTAAAAATAAATTCAACTAGAATTTGCTTAATTCACTTAATTGATGAAGGAAGAGATTTAAGAGTTTTAACTTTACACTCCATAAGTCCTCCTTCTTTATATATACATAATTTAAATAACTTAATTAAATTAATTATCTAACTCTTTCTTTAATCTAATTTTTAATAATTTCTTTCTTTTGCTTCATTTATTAAAAGAGTTTCAATTTCATCACTTTTTTGTGAATATCATTTTATGGGTAATGCACAACACCCCAATATTGATAACCAGAAAATTTTAGATCTTTTATAGTCTTTTATCTTTATGCTTGATTTCTCTTACTTACTACATCAGTCAGGAATAATAAGTAATGACGTAGCTTGGTGAATTCTTATTCAATAAAGATGTTGAATCTATGGAGTTCAGTGACGAAACTAACGACCCCGCAGACCCCGTGCATTGCTTGATGAGGGTTCCAACCATTAGGAATATATAGAGCACATATCAAGGATCATGGAGCTCCATATTCATTAGTTTCGTTTCTGATGGAATTCTTTATTTTTGTTTTACTCTGCCGTGTACTAACCAAAGACACAGCATTTACTGTATTTATTGTATTTTACAGTCTTTTATTATATAATTTCAGCCTTGGTCGCCTTCTTAAAATGTGTTGATGTTTTTGAAGCAAATTACCCGGAGCTCTTGAAATCTGGTTTTATAATTAACGGTTAGTGAAATGTAGGTTTTGTATAGGTGATATAGATATATTAAATGCTACTTAATGTCTATAACAAATTAGTCTAATTATCTTTAAATAATTTTATTTCATCTTAGAAGAAAGCTAGACTTATCTAACTTAATGTTTTTTCTGATGACGAAAATATTTTATTGGCAAATACCAGAAAGATAAATACACATTGGAAAAAAATGCCCCAACGAATGGAAGAGACAAAAATGACACAACAAAATCTTCAATGCATGCGAAAAATAATACGCATGCGAAGGAAACTGATAATTTATTTTCTAATAAGATAATTGAAAAAAAAATTTTTTAAATTGTTCTGACATTTTTGTCATTTGTTCCATCGATTCGTCGCTCTTTTATTTATTTTAATATTTTTTTAAAAATCCCATTTACAAATATCTAATTTTATTTCTCGCTATTCATTCTTCCATTAATTCAGCTCCCAAAACATTTTCGGTGGTATTCAATACTATGAAGCCTTTCTTACATACTAATACTCTTAAAAAGATTAAAATTTATGGAAAAAGCGGATGGATTGAAGATTTATTGAAGGAGATTGATGCTGATCAGCTGCCAGTTCATTGGGGAGGAACCATGACAGATCCGGATGGAAACACTCAATGTGCTTCAAAGGTATATGAGTTTAATTAGTTAATTTAGTAATTCTTGCTTTTAAACTTTCCAATGATCCACTGTATGAATAAATGTAGAATTATTTTATATTCCCGAAAATTTGGTATCTGGGAGTAGTCGTGTAACGTTATGGGTTTCTTTCTTGTTTAAATTTTTTTAAAAATTTAAACTAATTGACTACTATACTAGTTAACTACTATACTAGTTGAATACTATATTAATTGAATACCAGTTGATTCAAAATATGTGAAAAGTTGGTTAGACATTTGCAATAAAACCTAATACCTATTTTATAATTTTAACAGATATGTTTAGGAGGAACAGTACCACAGGAGTATTACCTTAAAAATGAACTTCTTACACTGCAAAATCAGAACCTCCACCTTGAATCAGTACCTCCTACCTTGATCTTTAAGAGCACATAACTTTGGAGACCAAAATTGAAAGCAAAAGTTTAGAATATTCTAAGTCAGGAAAATGATTCAATGATGCATTTATCGTAGTAATATTTTTAATTAAAATAATAATTTAGTTTTGTTAAATATTACTATATATGATAATGAAAAAGAAATTGATTTGTAGATAAAATCAATACTTAGTATTGTTTTAAACAGGAATCAGCAGAATTACTTGCATCAAGATAGAAAAAATGGAATCTTTTACCGCAGAAGAAATTCGAGCAAATTGCAAGTTAAAAATGAAGAGATCTTAGATTTCCCAATTGGCAATCTTCTAGTCGTAGGGTTAGGTACCGAGGCACGGTGCGGTGCGGTGTGCGGTGCGTAAATAATTGCGGTTGTTCGTCCAACCCCTACTCTATTGCAATTGCACTTATTGCGAACCAATATAAAGGAATATTATATAAATACATACACTGAGGCAGCGTTAGTAAATTAAATAATCTCTTTCTGATAGAATGCAATAATCGTTATGAGCTTCGGCTGTCGACTTTATGTATTATTAGTGTTTGATTCATTAGCCCAGGAGTGTTGCTAAGACAATCGCGGGGCCCAGGGTGCCGATGCGGCCATCAATACTTTCCATTTGCGGCCTCAGCCTATATGTACAGATTGAAAAATTCAATGATATTTAATTTTGAATTTATCATTTCTTGTTAGTGCAGATTAAATTATATATATATATATATTTATATATAATTTATTATGTATATATATTATATATAATAATATATTACGTGTATATATAGAGTATTTATATTATATCTTATAGTATATATATATATATATATATATAATATATATATATATATAATATCTATTATATATATATATATTAATATATATATATATATATATAATATTTGCGGCCCACAAGGACTGTTTTGTAGTCGGTGTGGCACTCCCCGGTAAATGAGTTTGACACCCCCTGCATTACCGTATTAAGTCTTTGAGGCGAGATAAAAAATGGGGATAGATAAGTTTGTAACAGACAGTTTCAATCTAGCGATTGTGAGTATTATATGTAAACTGTTCCTTAAATACAAATAGAGATATGAATGTAATATCATTTTTATTTGTTTTTTGTTCAACTGATTTAATTATTATCTTACATGCAATGTTCTCTCTGCAATTTAATACAGTTTGTCTTACCTTTTTAGTTAACATCCCCGCTCACGGGCAGATGCCCTATTCATAGGAGAGGTGTACTCATTTGTTACATTCTGAGTAAACGAAATGTGCCTAGTAGGTAAATATAGCTCTCATTCTCCACCCCCTCCCCCCCACCTCGATCAGTTCCCAACCTGGTGTCTCTCGTATTATTTGGAGAATACTCTCTACTATTCTGAGGCTATATATTTTAATGAATTAATTTATTAAAAGGAAATGAACACTCAGTGAAGATTTTACTCATTTCAGTGTAAAATCTTCCTGAGTTTGTTCTTCTTAAATTAGATATTTTAAGCAAGTGAATTAGATTTAGTCAACGGTAATAATTTGTTTCAGCATCTATATGAAGTTTAGGTTTAGGTTAGGTTAGTTCTGTTTTTGAATGGATATTAAACAATTAATTAGTGATCAGTTATATTATTAATCATACATTAATAATAATCTTAATTATTTTAAATACTAATTTAGAATGGTTTTGTTTAGGCTATTTCACGAGGGTCATAACATAAAATATTAAGTATCTTTATTATTTCATTCAAAAATACTACAAATTTCTTTAAATATTTTTTTATCATGCTCTAAAATTAATCTATATAATTAATTATATTTGAATATATATATCAATAGTTTTCCTTTTTACTTTATTAACTTTATTACCTATAAACATATCAAAGGTACATCGATATTGCTGGGCCTATCATATACAACACGTCTTAACTCGGCAAGTATCTTGCCTAATTTGTCTCACAAGTGTTTTTCGTACTGCTACTTGAAAAGTCAAAAATGTTAATGACAAAATTATCTGATTGAAATTCACTATTTACGAACTCTGTATTGCAGTTCTTCTTTCGTTACTTCTTAATCAAAACTGTTAAGGATAATTAAACACTCAGTTTTCCAGTTAAAAATTATTTTATAAACAGATTTAGTACAAATATTATACTAAAAAGAACTGTATTTATTTATAACAGTTATTTGCACTCGCAATTTCATTCATTTCTAATTTTTGGATTTGGCCTTTTTTTTCATAGATGGGAATTTAGATCCACTGGCAGTGATATCGCTTATGAAGTATCAAGAATCAAACCAGAAGTAGTAGAGGAATTGATTCCATTTCAGAGAGTAAATTCTCAGGTGTTTAAATAGAAGAGGCACACTTAATTTGTGATGAGAAAGGGTTGTGTGAGTATTATGTTATAAACATGTCCTGATATTATCCAATATTATTTATATACTTTTCCCCTGTTTCGTTCAGAGCCTTTCTTTTGTTTTTTAGAACTCTATTTCTCACCTGCGAGACTCCAATGGTGTTGAATACTATATATCAGTAGTATTTTGTACATGTCAGTGTTTTGATGAAGTTTAAGGCACTTGTACTTCAGATGGCGACATGAATGGGGTAGATCATTTGTAAAACAAAAATAAAATTGGTTATTTAGAAGTAGTTTGCTACGAATCAACAAAACTCTAACTCTAACCTAACCCTACTTTCCTTAACTTACCTTAACTAGTCTAACTTTTAACTAACTTAACTTACCTTATCCTAACCTAACCTAATCCTAACTAACCTAACCTAACCTAACCTAGCCTAGCCTAACCTAACCATATATATTATTTAACTAATTACCTACCTAACCTAACCTAACTAGACCATTTTGGCTGTCGACCCATTGTTGAGCTTAAGTTATCCTAATAGATATTCTGTAATCTTTAATTTTCCCAATTCATTCTGCGTATCTTTTTCCTTATCCTTTCATTTTTTGAAGATCTTTAAATTTAAAGTTTAATTATGCTGTGTATACTTTTCATGTGTTTATTCAACAGCCCAATCGAAATTTAAATTTTTTAAAACTATTTATAATAACAAAAGATTCTCACATTTGACACACTTTTTTCCTTTATTGGTGTAGATTAGAAACCGTTCTGTTTTGGAAATCAATAACCTATAGAAAACCCTTTATTTGCTTTTCCATTTCTGCAAATTTCTGTTTGCATTTCATAACATTGCTGCAAAATAACTTTTTTTTAATTGAACCCTGCCCCCATCCCGTCTTGTTGGTGCAGCATAACAGTGTTTGTTTACATTGGAATCCTTACCTGATTTGAAACAGCTGCAGAGCCTGCTAATTTGCTTCTTTCTTTAATCTTTTCTTAAATCTTTTATATTTCATCACTTTTTTTTTAATAAACAGTAAACTAAAACTATATGTCTTGATTTTAAATTTTAAAGTTAATGTTCTAAATTTTTAGACCTAAGTTCTCATTTAACTTTGCTCCAGAGTCCCAGTTAGGTTTTAATCCAAGATTGAAGTTGTATTCGGAAACAAAGCTTTTGTTTCATATTTTCGATTAATTTTGTCCTCCCTATGATTATATAAATAATTTAATTTTGGTTTGTAACCTTCCGTTCACTTTTGAAAGAATGAGTTGTTTATCATTAGATCATTCCTCATACAGAAGTTTAACAACCAAACTCTTGTCAGTATTTATATTTACTCGTAAATTGCTTTTACTATTTCTGGTTTTTCTATATCTATTATTATACTATGCTATACTATATCTATTTTACTATTTCTATTATATATTTCCAAATATTATTTAAATTTGAGTTTTTCAGTAAGTGCTTCAGAATCTTATGAGAACGGTCTCTGTTAAAATGAACTGAATGATGAGGACTTACGAGGTGGTTGACAGTTAGTTCGTCGAAAGACTTAGGGTGGTGTTCCATTGAAATTTTGGTGTTACTCCTGCATCCAGCAAGATTTTCAGGAAATCTAACACAAATTTTTAATAAAGATTCCTATTAATATGACTTCTGATTAATTAAACAAATCAAATATATTCTTTTTAAATTTCAATACAAAGAATTATATTATCATCAAAAATATAGATTGAAAAAATAATATAAAACGATATATCGTGCAAACATACTATTCATGAAAAGATTAAAACTCATTTATACGAAGATTATTTTGAAGCGAGAAAATAGAGTAATAATATATAATCAATTATTAATGCAGGAAATTATAATAATAATAACACATAATAATTTTAATAATTGACAATGAAGTATGCATATATTTGTTTTCAACAATTTCTTTTCAAAAATTTTAATCATTTAAATTTTATGTTTGCAACCATGATGTAAACTATCTGTGTTGCCATGATAATAAAGAATAAAGCTTACGCTATGCAACTAATCGTTGTCATATGTAAACATTTATAGTTTGCATTTTGGTTGCAAATCATAATTTGCATTTATGTTTGCAACCCATGATGCAAACTAAATTGTGTTTGCCATGAAATAAGATAAAGCATTACCTAACAAACTCCACGTTTGTCCAGTGCAACACTATAAGTTTGCATTTTTGTTGGGCATAAATAATTTCAATATGAATCGGAATATTTATGTTTGCAACTATGATGCAAACTATTGTGTTGCATTCACTATAATAGTAAAAAGCTTACCTTAGCACTCATCGTTGTCATGGCAACGTAACTAAGTTTTGCATTTTGGTTGCAACATAATTTCCATTTGATTAATAATATTTGAAAAGAAAATTGTCAGGACATATTTACTCCAAGCTGTACAATATATTATTTAATAAGATTCTTAAAATTAAATGTTTTCTTTGCATCACGGGGCCATTTCAAAATTAAAATTTTAGGCTGTAAATCTCGCTGCAAGCGACCTTCTAAAATTTCCTAAATCCCGGATTTACTTAAATTTTCTCAGTCCGGATGTTAATAGATCTCATCCGTAAGACAGTTGCTTGAAGAATCTTTAAAAGATTTTACAGTAATCCTATTATAGAACGCACACCTTCAGAACTTTTTCTTTAGTTTTTTCCTTGCAATTTTCATTTAAAAATTTAAAAAATTTTAAAGTACCTAGGTTCAGTGACTTTTATTAATATGAATTATGTTTTTGGGGAGACTACATATAATAATAAATTAATATATAATATAATATATATAATAATAATTAAAATAATAATAATAATAATAATATTATAATAATACTAATAATAGTTAATAAATTTCATATTACCTGTATAAAGCATTTATGCATTTCTGCTATTGAAATATCCATTATATGAGAGTATAATATCGTTTAGATTAAATATAAATATAAATTTATTTTCAACCATCAATAATTTTAAAAATAAATTGTGTTTATATATTCTTTAATTTAAATTATACATTTTTGTCTTAAAGGATATGATCCTTATTATTTCTACTTCGTTACATTTGCAACCCCTGCACCATTCTCTGCGAACCGCCACTGCTGACCATTGGCAGAATCCAATAAATATTTTTGTTGAAGAATATCTTTATTGTTTTCACGCAATTATTTTATTTTTACACATACATTAAATTCATTTAATATCATTTTCTCTTAATTTTCACAAATGGACTTTTTTTCGAAATAAAATTATTTAAGTTGAAAATATTTTATTTAATCTCATTATATTTTATTTTATTTTAAAACAATTTAACATAAATTAATTTTTTTTATTTACCTAATATTTGGAAATATCATATACAATTCACTTTCAGCTCTTAAATAACAAACTTCAAAAATGAATTACTGTGCTAAAAATGTTGACTCTAATTATATACATCGATCTTAACAGCGAATCTGAAGAAAATATTGCTGTTTAAATACAGTGTTATATATTATATATCATATAATATTATTTTTTATATAATTATCATAAATTTATTTATTTATATATTATTAGTAATATATATATATATATATATATATTATATATATAATTAATATTATTATATATAATGTATATTGTTTATATATAATTATTATATTATATAATTTTGATTTATGATATAATCATTATAATATGGTTGTTATAATAATATAAATAATGTTGCTGTTATAATGGCGTCGTAAATAATTTTACAATAACCTCATAGATTAATATTTGATATTAATAATAATAATCATAATCTTCAATGATTTCCTGTCCTGCTATTTAATCTCAAAAGGGATTATGTCTATTTCTGTGAGTGGAGTTTTTATCCATATCGGTTTGCATGGATCCGAACACATTTTTATTTGTAAAGTCAAAAATATACACTGTAGTGAGTCAAAATCAAACTATATTGTAATAGAAGTCAAAATAAAATCTATTTGTAATAAAAGAGCTTTGACACCTTACAAATATAAAGATAACTAATGTTTTAAATCATGTAACCTAACGTTACTTAACTTAACCTACTAACCTAACCAAACTTATTTTAGTGTAAAGTGTGGGGACGCGTCTTTTAGAATTCATATAAACAAATTTAAACAACTAAAAACGTTTGAAAAGTCTTATTAATAAATGTAGCAAAAAAAATCAAAACCTTTTTTTGATATGCACGCTGTTGTACATTTTGTTCGATAACTGTAGGGTTATGAACAAAATATTGACTTTTCTCATTTGAGATGGTAGACAATGAGGCTTCAAATTCTGGCTATATATATTTTTTATAATATATATATACTATTATTACTTATATATATATATCTAATATATATATATTTTATATATATATATTATATATATATAATATTTATATATAATATATATATATATATATTATATATTATTAATTATCAATATTATATATATAATTCAAAGTAGTAGTTAGTATGTATTAGTTAAAACCAGAGGTTGGATAAATGCTCGCTTCTTTTTCTGTAATTTTTTTATATGTGAATATGTGAAAAACTCCAATTCTCAAAGTGAGTAATACATCTTAACTAACTATACTGGGGAAATAGTTCACATAAACAATTAGAATTGAGAATAAATAAATCCCAAGATTAACCTTAAAAATTTGAGTTCTTTTTGCAAATCTTGCCGCTAATTTGGCCTTTAACATCTTAGTTTTAAATAAATTAGATTCCAAAAGGCTCAGATATCGCATTGTTTGACATTTTTAAAGTCTTTACAGAGGGATTTAAGTTTTTTGCTAAAGGTATTAAAAGATTTATTGTGGTTGTGACCAGTATTTTCCTTCCTTAAATATGTTGTAGCAATTGGAACTAATGAATTGAAGAACCCACTTCATTACAAATCATTGAAGAAAAGGGAGGTTAGCTTTTTAACCATAGCTTGCAGAGATGTATTGAGGAAGCTTTACGCTTTACGTGTCGAGAACTTTTCCAACTGGTTTACTCTAACATATTCCTATATCTGTGTATCTGATACGGCTGTTGCTTGTCCTTCCTTTATCAAATTTTTGGTGAAAAGCCTAAGTTTCAATAGTTGAAGGTACTGTAAAAGTTTAATTACATATTATTACAAGCTGAAAACTGAAACAGTGGTGGCTCTTAATAGTATACAAATGGAAGTGAATTAAATGCAAAAAGGTAGATGATGCTATGTTATGTTATATAAGAAATGCTTAGTATATATATATATTATTAATATATTATTTAATTATATATCATATATTTAATATTAACTTATATATATATTATGTTAATATATATTTATTAGGATATATTATATATTATTATTATATTTATACTATTATTATATAGTATATATATTATATGTATATTAATGTACTTTTCAAGGTTACGGAAATTAATTATTTTTCTATAAAATTTTAAATCATTATGTAATTGTTTAAATCTTATGTAAGAAACATAATACTTTTGATCTTTCAATTGTTGAAATTTATAAAAATTGAGAACGAATAAATATCAAAAATATAATTGGTAATTATATACAATTTACGCAATTCTTTTGGGTGGTTGGCTTCACCGCGACAAATACTGAAAAGAACTTCTGTTTATTTTCTAAATATTTATTTGTCGCTGACGTTTGTGTATTTATATATATATGTCCCATATATATATAATATATATATATTATATATATATATATTATATTATATATATATATATTATTATATTTTTTTTTGTTTTGGCCTTTGTGGTTTTATATATTTATCTAATATATATATATTATATATATATATATATATATATATATATATAGTTATATATTATATCTTCTATAAATATATTGTATAAAGTACATAATATACATTATTAAAGATTGATATCTTCTCATTTGCTTAAAAACATTTTATTACGAATTCATTTTTTGAATTTTTTTAATATAATACTATTATATATTATATATTATATATCTTTATATATATTACTATATTATTATATTATTATATTTATATATTATATATATATAATTTTTACTATATTTATTATATATAATATATATTAATATATATTATATTAATATAGGGCCTATATAAAGGATTTCATTTACGGGGGCAAAGGTTGAGTGATTATATATATATATTATTATAATTATATATATATTATATATAATATTATATATATATATAATATATATTTATATATATTATATATATATAATATATATATATATAAAGAGAAAGAGAATATAGTTAAAAATTAAAGAAAAGAGATAAAGAAAGGAAATAAAAAAATAGAATAAGAAACAGAAAAAGAAAGAGATAAGAAAGAGAAAACGAAATGAATAAAAGTAGAGAGAGAGAGAGAGAGAGAGAGATGAGTAGAGAGAGAGAGAGAGAGAGAGAGAGAATGTACATATGATTATAAATCCTTATAAACAGTAATGGTATTAGGCTTACATGTTATTTTAAAGACGTTAGCTTAGTTCACAATAGGGTTGGCCTAGCACTGGAATTTCCGTACCGCACCAAAAGCCATTTTTAGTCTAGACGCACAGCATTTGACACTGGAAATGAGAGTACCGGTCACCGCACGCACCTGGTGCGTTCGGCCATACCCTACTTCATACTCCTAAATCTTTAAATCTATTTTGTATTATATGTACGTTTGATTAACTTATTTGACAACGAATCAGATTTGTGTGACGAAGGTTAGAAATCGATTCTCTAAAGAGAAACCTCCATAGAGAATATTTGCCCTCATTAATTAAAGGAAAAAAATAGTAAAAAAAATCTAATTTTTAAACGCATTTAATTTGCTTTTTGTTTTTTGTTTTATTGAGAGGGGGATGGGGGTAAAAAAAAAAGGAAGCAAGCTTGTTAAATGTTTAATATGAAACCATAAAACCGAAAAAAAAAAAAAAAAAAAAAAAAAAAAAAAATCTTGAAAACGAATTAACAGCAAATTTAATTATAAAAAATTTTAATTCAAAAACATCAAACCTATAAAATAAAACATGTACATATTATTCCCGTTCACGTAAGTATATCTATTATTGTTTAATCTTATTTGATTGGTTTTATTTATAAAATATTTAATTTTTAAGAATTTTAAAAACTTTCTCTTTAAAAAATATTAATTTATTTACTATAAAATTAAATATATATTTATTGATTT
This sequence comes from Trachelipus rathkii, assembly GCA_015478945.1. NCBI lineage: Eukaryota > Metazoa > Arthropoda > Malacostraca > Isopoda > Trachelipodidae > Trachelipus > Trachelipus rathkii. The sequence goes on along the minus strand of JABUQX010044818.1, from coordinate 36,177 downwards.
ATTTATTTTTTATTCTATAAAAAAATATTTTTAAACAACTTTAAAAACTTCTCTTTAAAAATATTAATTTATTTACTAAAAAATTAAATATTTATTTATTAATTTATTTATTTTTTATTTTATAAAAAAAAAAAATTTCTAAAGAATTTTATAAACTTCTCTTTAAAAATATTAATTTATTTACTAAAAAATTAAATATATATTTATTAATTTATTTATTTTTTATTTTATATAAGAAAAAAAAATTTCTAAAGAATTTTATAAACTTCACTTTAAAAAATATTAATTTATTCCTCATTTACTTTTAATTCGATATTGTAATAGAGTTCAACATCTTTGTCACTGTATTCATTTTTGAATATTATTTTATCTGAAAAAATATAAATCGGATTATAATATTTAAATATTAGAAACAAAATTAAATTAAATATTTCATTTAATATATTTAAAAAAAATTTATGACAATGATTATAATATTTAAGTATTAATAAAAAGAAAAAATTAAATATTCAGTTAATATGTAAATAATATGACAATGATTATAATATCTAAGTATTGATACAAATATTTAATTAAATATTCAGTTAATATATCCTATATAAAAATATGACAATGATTTTAATATTTAAAGAGACCCTCACTTTCCTTCCCAAAAATTCGTCGCCCATTTAGTTTAAGTGAAATTAATATTTTTGAAAACGGTTGGCAATCCTGTATGATCAGCTGATATGACAATGATTATAATATTTAAGCACTAATAAAAAAATAAATTAAATATTCAGTTAATATATATAAAAAATATGACTAGGATTATATTATTTAAACATGTCGACTGAATATTTAATTTACTTTATTAATACTTAAATATTTAAGTATTAATAAAGTAAAATTAAATATTCAGTTAACATGTCTAAATGACATTAGAAGGGTTTTTATTAAATATTAGAAAGGAAAAAAATAAATATTTAGAGGATTATAATATTTAAATATTAGAAAGATAATGCTAGGCTAGGATAATAGCCTGCTTATATAATTGTAGACTGATGAAAATTGATTTTTAAAAGTTTGTCAAACAAAAAATGTCAATATCAAGAATCTTATAATATTAATGTTGAGAATGGAACAACACGTAAAATTACTAAAGATAATTTTTATTAATTAAACTTAAAAATAAAATTCTCTCAAATGAGATAATTATGAAAAGCAAAGATAAAGAATAATTGACAATAGAAAGATTGACATTATATATTATCCCGACAATGAAGTAAGCATTCATATTATCTATTAATACTACATATTAATAAAAAGCAAAATCAAAGGTTCATTCATGTAATGAACATCTTAGCATTAAAATAATGAATGTCACTTTATAATATCACTTTAATATTATAAAGTGATATTCATTATTTTCATCCTAAGCTATAAATAATGAATATCACGTTAATATTATAAAGTTATAGTCATTATTTATATCTTAGGATGAACATAATGGATATCACTTTATAATATTAAAAATAAATAATTTAAATACTCACATGACCCCATTTCGTCACAAATAAGTGAGCCTTCCTCTTTAAACACTTGAGAATTTACTCTCTGAAATGGAATCAATTCCTCTACCTCTTCTGTTGTGATTCTGGACACCTCATAAGCTATATCACTGCCAGTCGACCTAAATTCCCATCTATAAGCGGGGAAAAGAAGAAATTCGGGGATTAAAATAACACTATTGATATAGAAGATATTCGGTGATTAAAATAAAACTATTGAAATTGCATGGTCAAATAAATGTCCTAATGTTTGCTTCTATAATAAAATCTTTGAAGTATTCGAATTGATTGTAAACTAAGCGAAAGTTTTCCTAATTATACATTAGGCAGGGGAGAGGGCTGAGGAGGCTACAGACCCCACCGAAATTTTGAGAATCAAAATTTTATTAAAATTTACAAAAGAAAGAAATAGGATTCTTTCATAAATGTAACAGGAATTTAGGTTATGTAATATTAATCTAGTTTCATATAGAAAAGCATATAATCAGATGCATATATTTTCAACTGCGTCAGGAAGTTAATTTTGTTGTAAATAAATTCGCAAACTTTTAAAGATGTACGGAAACAAGAATAACACAAGTCTTTCTCTATCTTTATATCATTCCTCCTCTATTTCTCTCTCTTTTTCTCTCTTTCTCTTTTTCTCTCTCTCTCTCTTTTTTAACTCTTTCTCTTTTTCTCTCTTTCTTTTTCATATAAATGTTTAATAAATTGTTTACTTTCAGGAAATGGCTTAAAATTTCCATGTAAATCTAAAATAATGATTTAATGAAGCTTCCTTTTTTTTAATTTTATTCGATCTGGTGTAGGGTTGGCCACCACACTACCACCCATTTTTTAGCACCGCACAGCACCGTACCTCACCGGGACACTGGAATTTGTTTGCCGCATCTCACCGCACCTTGGTGGGCCGGCAAAAAACCTAGTCTGGTGTTTTTCATTTTAATTAGATAATAGGTAAAGGTAAGGTAATTTTTCAAAGAAAGTTTATCTTTTCATTTTACCTTAACTATTTACCTTTATTTACCATATTTACCATATTTTCCCATATTTACCACACCATTTACCATATTTACCTTATTTACTATATTTACCTTATTATCTAATATTTACCTTAGCTGCATTCCAATTTTTTCTAAGACTTGGTATTCAAAAATTTCGCTTTTGCCTTTCTCCAAAGATATATGATTCTTAAAGTCAAGATGGAGGCTCTGATTTTGCGCTTTAAGAAGTTTGTTTTTTAGATAATACTCCTTTGGTACTTTCCCTCCTACACCAATCTGTAAAAAAAAAATATATATAAAATAGGGAATATCAGGTTTTATTGAAAATAATATTCTTTGCTTTCTACATATTTTATAGTTGAAATTATGAAAAAAATGGCTACAACAATAAACAACTATCTTGCTGAATAAAATTTCGAGAATATAAAATTTTGCGTCGTTTTCACAAAACATGAATCGCTGGGAAATGTAGAGCAAAGATTGGACAAACTTCATGAATGTAAGTTTTTAAAAATTAAGGGGAGCATTCTTTAAATATGGATTTACTATATTGAAGTTTCTTCCTCGTACCTTTGAAACACAATAAGGGTTTCCATCTGGATCAGCCATTGTTCCTCCCCAGTGGACTGGTAGTTGATCTGCATCAATCTCCTTTAATAATTCTTCTTTCCATCCATTTTTCCCATAAAATTTAAACCTTTTAATAGTATTAGCATTAATAAAAGGCTTTGTCATGTTGTAGGCTACCGAAAGGGATTTAGGAGCTTAACAAAAAGAAGAAAAAAAAAAGAAAAATTAACAAATATCAGCAAACTTTGGTCCATCGTCCTATTAGCATATCATATTTTCAAATATTATCACCATTTCTTATTATTTCTTATTATTATCACCAAATTTATTCTGATTCATGATTTAAGATTTGTTCTGGTATGGCATATATATATTTATTTAGAATATTGACTTATTATTAGATAGTAAATAATATTTATAATGTCTCTTAAAACAAAATATCATTAACCAACATATCAAATACCAATATCAATACGATTTTATCAATATCGAAGAAGACTAGCAAAAATGGTCGACATGGAAAATGGGAGACACATCAAAAAAAAAAAATTCCTGTACAACCCTCCGCAGGCGTTAGGTTAGGTTAGGTTAGGTTAGGTTAGGTTAGGTTAGGTTAGGTTAGGTTAGTTAGTTTAGGTAGGTTAGGTCTAGTTAGGTTAGGTTAGTTAGGTCAGGTTAGGTTAAGTTAAGTTAGTTTTGTTGAATTCATTAGAAGAAACTTTAATTAATTTTTTTTTTTTTTTACAAATGTCGACCCTTTTTGGTACTAGCTTCATATCGAATACCAATATATCACTAACCGTTAATAAAATATGCGAATTTCAAAATTTCCGGGTAATTAGCTTCGTACATCTTGACGAATCTATAGAAAACGTTCAAAGCTGAAATTATATGATATAGATCGTTAAAATTAAACTTATATTGTAAATGTTATGGTATGTTAACTATCTGAGAAAAATAATGATCCTAATGAAGTTATTAATAAAAAGCTTTTCATAAATTATTTCTAAATAATTATTAATTAAAAAAATAATTATTTCTAAATAATTATTTCTAAATTGCAACCTTTTATACATTGATTCCTACATCAATTAATTATTTTTTGATTTTTGAATGAATAGTAAAAAATAGTAGAAAAAAAATAAAGTTAAAAGTGTATAAAGGCATAATGTTTTCTTATTAGCATATTATCCATTTTCCATAAAATGATTCGTAGATCCTAATAAATACGAAGAGAACTGTGAAACTATGTCAGAAAAATGAAGCAATCTCCCATAACAATGTTAATAAATGTTGGAACACTTTCAACTTATCACATAAATATATTATTGCAGTATCTTTAAATTAGACAAGAGACATGATTTATCAGTAGTACTTATCAGTAGTATTTGTCAGTAGTATTGTTAGGTGACACAGGTTATATGAGCGCACAATTTCAGCTCAAAGAGAAAGTCGATGTTGATAAGGCTACGAAACATTTAAAAGTCTATTTAGAGAATCCAAGAAAGATCTAGGAGTATTTGTTTGCATTGTTATGATCGTCGTTGGACAGTAATATAGTATCTTGCCTACTAGTAAATATTTTCATAGTTAAGGCCAAACAAAGAAATTCAGTTAACTGGAATTTTTTCTTAAGCATTGCTGTAATATCTAATAAAAACTTAGACCACTGAAGAAAGTGATGTTGATAATAAGCAGTAATATTGCTTGCAGTAGAAATAGTATTTTTAACACTATACATGTGGTTCTTATTATGCTTTTAGGATTTAGTTTAGAACAGATTTTCATTGTCTCTGCTTATTTTGAATGCTTTGCAACATATGAGAAGAAAAGACATTGTGATAAGTGATTAAAACTAGAAATGTATTTTTCATTCATTAGCTATTAATGTAATGAATACTAACTAAACAAAAAAATGTATTAGTATTTTAAAATGTTAATTAATTAATCTTTCAAATTAAAAATTAATCAGTTGCACTATAACACGCAAATAAATATATGAAAAATAATAAAATAGGTAAAAAAAATAAAAACTTTACCAGGTGTCCAGGTAAAATCCCCTAGGGCAAAATTCTCAAAATCGGCAATAAAAATTTCTTTTCCGAGTGGTTGCTCGCGACCACGTGACTGTTCTCTAAGAAGGATCAAAGATTTTTCAAAGATTCGAGTAAAATATTTAATCAATTCTTCGCTTTTACAACTCCCAATCAAACCTCTAATGTCTATATTGCCATACGGGATTATAACCACTATAAATAAAGTATATATATTATATATTATTATATATATATATATATTTATAATTATATATAACATCCAAATGTAAAATATTTTCGTGTTTATATATATATATATATAGATATATATTATATGTCTAGTAAGAGTTGTTCTAAAGCTGACATCATGTAAAACTCGGAAGAACCGGCAGCACCTACAGTAAAACCAATTACATATTTAGAATCGGCGTATGATCTCTAAGGAGGGGTTTTTAATCTTTTTTTTTTTTTTTTTTTTTTTTTTTTTTTTTTTTTCTTTTTATTGCTGTTATCAATATTTTAAAATTTCGTTTTTTTTTCAATTAGGGGGCTCGAGCCGACGGCGGACAGAGGGGGACGAAGTCCCCCCCGTGTCCACCCGGGAGGCCGAGAGACCCCGATCCTGCCATCTTTGGTTTACCCTATGGTATCCTTTAGTTAAAAAAAAAACAAAAAAAAGTATTACTTTACACTTATTCAAATTTTTTTTATACAAGAAAAAAAAATTTTTTTTTTACTCTTAAAAGTTAGGGTTCAAATTTAAATTCTCCTTCTAAATTGATTTTTAATCTCTTCTAAAAAAACAATAAATCGATTTTCTTTTGGAATATTTTTTTCCAATATTTTGAAATAATAAAAATCAAATAATAATGAAAAATAACAATAATTATATATTAAAAATTACTATAAAAAATTAAGATATGTTACTTCACATTTATTCGTTTTTCAGTCGTAGGCTTGGCATTGCCTGGCTACTTAATTAGATTTTAGATGATAAAAATATCGTCAATTGCTTAGAGAAAATTATGGCTTTTGTTTTGGTTGTTTTTATTATTTTTTTTTCCGGAAAGGAATTTAAAAAATTAAAATAAAAAAAAAAAAATAAAAATTTTTTAAAAAATGAAGAAAGAAATTAAAAACCCTTCCTTAGAATTTTCCGCTGATTCCAAATATGCCAATTTGTTTTACTGTAGGTGCTGCGTCCTAAACGTACATGATGTCAGCTTTTAGACCACTCTGACCATATATCATACTTATATAAGTATATATTATATAATTATATATATATATAATAATATATACTATATATATATATATATATATATATATATATATAATAACATATATATATATAATATGAGGCGTTGAAAACAAAAATGGACTAAACTTTAACTTTAATCTGTTTTGTGCTGAAGTGGTCTAAATTTAATTTAACTATTAGTGTGCACTGAAAAGAAAACATAAATTTATTCTTTGTTGTAGTTTAGAAAATTCTCCTTAAACCTTCATAATCTTAAATTCAAACTGTTAGGATTGCAATACTTTCGCTTTCAACAGATCATATATGAAACTTTCAAAACATGTAAAACATAAAATCTCTATATCCACAAGCTCAAATTAACTGATAATTTTTAACATCAATATTTTTGTTCACACCGTGTGGACAACATAGATTTGATTTTTAAACTAAACTCCAAATAATTGATAATTTTTAATATCAGTATTTTTGTTAACGCTGTGTAGACGTGTGGGTACAACATGGATGGATTCATACATACCCGGAGCTCCTTCTTTATCATACCCTGAAATTCCTCCAGGAAAATATTTTTTAAGAACTTCTGGAGGACTCCAATCGATAATATTATCGATATCCCATTCTTTTCTCCACTCGAGGCTCTAAAAATGAAGATTTAAATTTCAAAAAAATTATTCACTATGAAATTGTGTTTATATATTGAAGTTAATAATTTAATAATAAAATTGTAATATATAAATAAAGCAAAATTCAAAGTAATTCTTTTGAAAAGAGATCTAGGTTAACTCAAGAGGTTCTTAAACTTTTTAGGCCATTATCCAAAATCAATAAAATGATCAACTTTGCCACCCAAAATCAACAAAACTATCAAATTCTCGATCCAAATTCAAAAAGATGATCAACTTTGCGACTCAAAATCAACAAGACGATCAACTTCGTGCCCAAAAATCAACAGGATTATCAACTTCGCGATCCAAACTCAACAAGACGATCAAATTTGCGACCCAAAATCAAAAAAAACTATCAACTTCGCGACCCAAAATCAACAAGACGATCAACTTCATGCCCAAAAATCAACAAAACGATCAACTTCGCGATCCAAATTCAACAAAACGATCAACTTCGCGACCCAAAATCAACAAGACGATCAACTTCGCGACCCAAAATCAACAATACGATCAACTTCGCGACCCAAAATCAACAAGACGATCAACTTGGCGATCCAAAATCAACAAGACAATGAAATTCACAATCCAAATTCAACAAGATGATCAACTTTGCGACCCAAAATCAACAAAACTATCAACTTCACGACCCAAGTGCATGTTTTGAAATTAAAAATGATATTTTAATAATATAAATAAATGCAGTAGTCATTAATTATTTATTACACAGAGTGTAAAGGTTTTAAATTTAAATTTAAAGCAAAGTATAAACTACGGAGGCCAAACTCGAAGCCCCGGCGACCCATCAATTAAGAACTCTTGGTTAACACTAAATAATAGGAAAATTTAATACAATGATATCTAACCTAGGAACTGGAGCAAGCGGACGGGGCCTACTTAGAACATAACGAAATTAAGGAGGACCATGGGTTGGCACAGACCGGAATTTTGCGACCGCACGCACCGCAACACCCTTTATATTATTAAAATTGCCACCGCACCGGTACACTGAATTTGTGTGCACACCGCACCGGTACACTGGGATTTGTGTGGCACCCGCACCGCGTAACACTGGCATTTGTGTGGTTACACCGCACCGGGTTTACACTGGATTGGTGTGGCACACCGCACCGATACACTGGATTTGTGGGCACACCGCACCGATACAACTGGATTTGTGTGGCACACCGCACCGATACACTGGATTTGTGTGGCACACCGCACCGATACACTGGATTTGTGTTGTCACACCGCACCGATACACTGGATTTGTGTGGCACACCGCACCGATACACTGGATTTGTGTGGCACACCGCACCGATACACACGATACCGGCACCGCACCGCACCTAGGTGCGATCGGCCATCCCTATTACGATAGAACATAGGACTTAAGGAAAGCAGTCCCATACCCAAAGTCTCAGTTCATGAATGTTTTTAATAATAAGAAACAGCATGAAGACAACATTTATAAAAAATTGCCCATTTACCCACTCCAGTTCATGAATAATATTTAAATTTAAAAGCATTGATTTTAAATACTGCCATAGATAATAATTTTAATACCCTTAAAATGTCTCATAAAACTATTTCATACTCAGTTTCCTAGTTCACGATTGTTATTTTTAAATTAATTAATAATAATAATAATAATTAATATAATAATAATAATAATAATAATTAATAATAAATAATAATAAAAATAATAAATAATAATAATAATAATATGATAATATAATAATAATGATAATAATAATAATAATATAATTAATAATAATAATAATAATAATAATATATAATAATAATAATACATAATAATAATAATAATAAAATAATATAATAATATAATATTAATTCCAACACCAGAGGGAATAACCTTCATTAAGAATTCCGTAAGGTAGGAAGAACTACTTCCGCAGTAGTGATCATCGAAAGGAAAGTAAAAGAACTTTAATAGCCTTGTAATGTCGGCAGTTTATTCTAACGCTTAATGTAAGTTAGGCATGTTATGGCACTATATGTTTTTAGTTCAGGAAATATTATGTTAGCGTTTATTCGTTGATCTGTATGATCGATAGTTTAATTTTTTGATGTTGACAGGAGATTTTTGCTTATGTCCCACGTTTATTCATTAGTTCAAAAGGGATGTTATATTTGATATGCAAGATACTTTTGAATGAATGTAGTATCAATTCATAGTTCAAGAGCTGGTATCTTTGATAGTTTGGACACTTTGTTAAGGGAATTTTGTTAGATAACTACTGCTTAGCTGCTGATGATCATGTATTGAAAAGCAAGGATCAGGTTGAGTTTTGCTGTTGTAATGAGTGGTAGGTATTGAAGAACTTATTCCATAGGTCCGTAGTTCCAAATTTAGTATATATGTAGATTCCAGGTCTTTTAACAAATTTAGGATATGTTATGTCTATTTTTAATTTCTGTACGTTTTGTTAAAATATTACTATGACAATGTGAAATTAACACTGATTTGTTAGAGAAATAATAAGTTTCGTAAGATATTACTGTGTTAACTGGTGATGATGTGTTAGAAACCTGGGCTTGGGTTAAGTTTTTGCTGAGTACATGCTAGGTTTGCCAGAGAATTTTGCTAATGTCTACGTTTTATTTAATATGTTTCAAAATGAAAATAAATTATATTGGATATGAGTGAAACTTTGATGAAGTAGTATCAATTCATAGTTCATGATGCTTGTATCTTATTACCGTATTGGTCACTTTGTTAAGGGATTTTGTTCAGAATAATACCGCTTAGCTGTTGCTGGAGTATGTTAGAAAAGTTGGAATACATCTAGTTTTTTCTGTTCTGTTAGCAGAGGTGGACATCGTTACTCAAAAAAAAGTAGTTCCGTTATCGTTACTCCGTTACTGGGAAAAAGTAGTTCCGTTATCGTTATTCTGTTTCTTTAAAGGACAGAACGAAAGCCGCCGTTACTCCGTTACTCCGTTACCTTTATCTTTTGACTATGACATTGATTACGGTACCTTAGGTAATTTATTGGTTTGTGTATATTAAATTTTCATCATTATCATTATTATTAAAAAACATACCCTCATGTAAGACCCTTTACAAGACTAAGGGCCGTATTTATAAACGGCCCTTGAAAAACGACTTCACTTAGCCTAAGGGTACCCTTAGATAAGTATTCCCTCCATCACCCAAGTTTTTCTAAAAAACATCCCTATTTTGAACTTCCTCTCTCTTTACTCAACGGATTACCTATCGAAGAGCGTTTTCAAGGAAAAATGTCATCATATTTCATGACGTCAGAGACCAATAACCAATGAGCACAAAGTAAATGAAACTAGAACAAAATAAAAGTATATATATAAATTAATTTTATGTATGTAAATTTATAGAAATATTAAAAAAAAAAAAATTAATGAAATAATCAAAACACGTTTAAAAATACTATGAGTATTGAAGATTTGTTGCTTCACATTTATTAGTTCCAGTTGCTTTGATCGGCATAGCCGTAGGCTGAAAGATAGCCTAGCTACAAAATTATTAGATGATAAAAAATCATCTGGCTGCTTACATAAAGTTAGGGCCACGGTCCGCGTAGTTGCACGTTACCTATTCCCTCTAATGTGTGGAGAGGCCTAATTTAGGTGGTTCTGCGGTTAATTTTCCTTACACCGAAAGTACATATTTGACAAATACAATTATTTTAGTAGAAAAAATAATTGCAATGAGTTATGAAATAATTTAAATAATAATAGCTTGATGATAATTATACTGTACGATTTAAAAAAACTAATGCATGGCTGCTCAGCTCGGAAACTAAATATCTTAACAAGGTTCAATGATTTCGGTTCAGCAGCTTTCCTTTGACTAACTCCATATTTATGCCCACTGTACCTTACATGCGATTCACTCCGTCATAATAATATACCTAACCAAAATTAGTCTTTATTTTTCTCTTTTTGTGAACTTGTTACAAATGAATCACACGAGGCCTTCAATTTTGGTCACTTCTAATTCAAAAATTCAAGTTCTTTCACAGATAGTGGAACGAGTCAGGTTTCTAGATAGTATTTCTGTTCTAATCTACTGCTTATATTCGAATGTGTGGGGTAATCTCTGCGTATTGACTTGTTGATATTTGGATACCGGCTTTCTCTCTCTTTACTAATGCAACTAAGTGCAGCTCGTACACATAATCTGATGGTAAGCAACAGTGTGAAGCATAATATGAATATATTTATGTTCGATGGGCGCGCGGCATCTGCCGTATAACTGATAGCTTCAGACAATTATGGTCTTTCTCCACTTTTTTTTACTGAGATGTCATGCATGTTCACTTCCTATCTGGAGGCAGGTTTAAGTATTGTTATTACTATATGAATAGATGGGCGTGCGCTGCCTGATTTTCTACTCGTGGAATATTGCGGTATGTTTTCAAATATTTTGACTTGCGGTTCAACCCCGAGCACAGTCATCTGGTTGCCATCGGTGCTGACTCCCATACAAATTATTTGCGTTGATGCCTGTTGCCACGCTAAACATTTGGCAATCTCCTATCTCACCCGTTGTATCACAGCCGCTACTCACGTGCCTCTTAGCGCCTCACAGTGCATGCACATTTTTCCTATAACAGTCCATTGATCACACGGCCGGGATTCTCTCGTTGCCCCGGGTGCGCCCTTGTGCCCTACCACTTGCTCTTACCTGTCCGCAGACCTTTGCACTACCGAGCTCACCAGATACCTCTCATCCCTGCGTAGTATAGCTTTAAGATCTATTAGTACATTTCCTCGATATATATATATATCATATATATATATAATATATTTATATTATATATATAATTATATATATTATATATTATTTATATATATATATTATATATATATATATATATATATATATATATATTATATATATATTTATATATATATATATATATATATAATATGATATATATACTATAAATATATATATTATATATATATGATATATATATTTATAATATATAATATTATATATATATATATATATATATATACTATATATATATAATCTTCCTGCCCTATACATCACGTATCTAGCCTGTCAGCACCATATATATACCCACTATTATTTATCTTACTCCTCGCTATACTACCCCCTATTTAATTTAGTACTACTCACCTAGTATTGTATTCCATCGCTGATATCCATTATATTTCATTAATGCTTTAATTGTACTACAATGTCATGCTCCCAAACACGCAGTTTTTCATACCAGCCACTACACTGGCATAGTGATTTAACTCCTACTAGCTCGTCCCAGCTCATTTACCTTTTTGATTAATGAGGATACAACCTACTATGTGTGACATCCAATGCACATTATCTATTCGCTTCTCGCAGCCTGGTGCAACCGAAGTCTTGTTCAGCGGTGTCGCCGCCCTCTGTCATTGCTCGAACAGATTATCACCCAGCGCACACACTTTCGACTCGGCTCAACAATCCCTTGGTTTGCTGGGCTGCTACTGTACACCTTTTCCCACTACTTATCCAGAGCTGTTATACACGGTGATACTTATAAGTAATATTCCCCTTCAAAACTACCCTGTAGGTTAGTGAAGTAGTTTTTCCAGCGGTGAGCAGCAATTATATCATATCACTTTACGCATCATACATCAGACAGTACTAACTCTCCCTGTACCAGGGTGAGTATCAGAACACTATTTTCTTTTTGCAATGTATTAATATTTCAACGACTCACTTATCAATTTTCAAGTGATGATGTTCTTGTCATTCAGCTTTATAGAAGAAATAGTGAAATAACGAGTCATAGACTGATAAGAAAATATTGCATTTAGATCAGCAAAAACACTCATGACACCATCGTTATTTGAAACTATAAGTATAAAGAAACTGTGTATTTATACTAATTTTACCTACCCTCCGATAATATGAATGATCATCACCGGATGACATAACTTCCAAGTGGATTAAGAATAAGCAAGTTGGTATTGCGCAAAATCACTTGCTCAAGGTCAAAACAGGCCAATTTCTCATGCTTCATATTATGTTCAAATAGGACTCTCTCTAATCATTAACCAGGAATCTGTTTTCTTAGATCAACAATACTTCATACCCGATCCAATACTCAGAATCACTCATTAGGTCTCTATCCCTAATTACTTCGTCCAAAGATGTTAAATACTACGAGCGTTGACCTAGTGGAACATCTGAGGATTCCCTTCCCTATATCATACATGAGTAATCATTTCTTGGGAAGTGTTCATTACATAATGACCATCACTCTGAGTTATCCGAAATTGAAAATATGAGCTAGAGAGGTGGTTCATTTCTTAACTGTACATAATAAGCGGTTTAGTAACTACTTAACGGTAGGTGCTAGAATAAACTTTCTTGGTAATAGCAGATTCTTAATTTAATACATTAGTTGCCAGTTGGAACGATAATGGATCAATGTGTATTTTCACATCTATAATCAACATGATCCTTTGAAAAAAAGCAGAACTGCCTACTCGGAGCCGATGAAAGAGAATAAATAATATATATCTGTTCCAATAATTAGATTCATTATGCTTTATTTTCCATCGTGGCGGCCTGGGGCCGCCCTATTGTAGCATGGAGTGACATGGGTGTGTGTGCGTCTTACGGAGCCGCGATGCTTGACTCGCAAACACGAGGTCTTCCCAATTTACACCAATTCTCAATTTGTGGCATAAGATATGGTTACTCTTAGTATTACTCTGTCATAAGGATCTATAGCCTATCTAATGTTAACATGTCTGTCTATAGATCGCCTCTGGACTTCTTTCATGCTTCAAGATGCGAGAGGATATAGTCTAAGACGATATGCCCTGACGATTTCCCACTAGGTCAATTGTAACAATGCCTGGCACTCTACATGAATTATATGGAAACTCATATCTCACCTTAAGTATCTACGGAAGCAACGTTTAGGTTCTGAAGTATATCATGTATCCATAAATACATAGAGATAACATATCTATGACCTACACAGTGAGTCAGGACATGTTACGATACAGAAACGTCTGGATAAACTAGTCGGCTTAAGGGACGTTATCCGCTTTCACAGCTTTAAATGCTCCTCGCCTCCAACACGGTATACTCACTCTAGTCACTCATTTTAGCCTGCGGGCTGGGCTTTTTCCTATGCACCGTCAAGCGATAAATGTAACGTTCCCTTTACATTTGAAATGATATGTTAATATCACAGCCGCTGGGTGAGTCGTGATGTTCTATAAGCTTTTCTACGTGTTGGCCTCTTCCTGTATACATCTTACTCTTTTTCCTAATTCATTATTTCTTAATGTATTAAAATGCTTACTTTTAATAACAACTATATGAAAACAATCTCCATCTTTTTTTCTTTTTCTATTATTATACTTTAATTTCATTATAAATAGTACACTATCAATTTATACAAATGATAAAAATGAAATTGGTCGTAACTCATGCCTCTTATGTGGTTGAACGTTCAACGCATAACATATTACTACGTTGCATGTTGGCAATGCCTCATCACTATTGATGCGTTCCACATCGCATCCGCATAAATATTGGGTCCTATACTTATCTTCAAAATTGATATCACACTTTTCAAAAATTTTTGCACTTTGACGAAGTTTTTTCAAGTCTATTATACTTTAATCATTCTTTATGATATACTCTTATTTCAAATAATTTTTTTTTTTTAAGCTCCCAGGGTAATTTCTCCTCCTCTTATTTCTTCTCTATGGATGTGAAACGTGGGCATTAATCAAACTCTAAAATAAACCAATATACATATTATTATCTGGCATATTACTGACAATAAATGAACCTTCAGTTGCGTTATCATTTTCATTTTTAGACGTCAGGGGTTCTTAACATAAAAAATTTATCCCTCTTTCAAGGATTCGTTCATAAAATTCTAACTGAACTATCTTAAGTTAAGGGAAGATTCTGAAGGGACACTTTTTGGACCTAATAGGTACAGAGATAATAGCCCGTTATATAAATACATACTGATCCCTTATAACCCTATTACACATCCACCAACGATTTATCATTATGCATCAGCCACCCTTACTGCTATTCACTACTCTAACTCCACTTAAACACTTCTATTTTCATATCTACTATCTGGCATCAATCCGTTCCCTTATTCATCTCTACCATTAAATACTACTAAATATTTTAAACTACAGACACTCGTTCCATGCTGCTCATATCCATCTTTCATTAAACGCATAACTTCCCCATACAAAGTTTTTTTTTATTATCTTTGTTCTTCTAACTGTGGTGGAGGAAGGTTAGAGGCCTTAATGAAATTCATAGGCTTCATATTAGGCCGTTCAAAGCATCTCTTTTTAAAGCCCTGCCCAAATCTCTCTATCAATCCTCTCAAGAACTCTATTCAGGTTCACAGCACAAAACCAAAAATCCTATCCAGGATAGGGAGGAGTTGATGACGTACGATTCGGGTCTCTCTCGGTCCTCTCTCGCCATCTCTCCGCTCCAGGGTCTACTAGTATCACTCCTCCCTCTCGCCACCCCGCCCGTTGCCCGCCCTGGGGCCGTCGCCTTTGCGCTCTAGCCGTCCGCGTTGAATCTCTCTTTCATAACCCCATCCAGATACATAACTTGAGATAACCCTCAGGGTGAAGGACATGACCTACTACATCTTCTCTGAGTCTTACTCCGCATTTATAATTATATACTCACAACACTTTCAACTCATTTTCTTTTCTACACGTACGTCTTTTTCATACTCATCACCTATATTCCTCTCCCCCTTTCCCTCCCCCTCCTCCCCTTCATCCTCATCTCTCCTTCCTTCCTACCCCTCTCCCGCCTTCACACCTCTGCCTTTAATCCCACTCCTCATATTGCTCCTCTCCTCCCTCGCTGCATAACCACTTCACTCTCTCTGTTAATTTCACCTATTCAGTGAAGTGACCGACCACTACCTAAGTCTGTTCAATTAACACCTTCCATACGCACGTCCCTAATCAATCATATCAATATCGCCTCAGTATAACTCATATCCACATAGAGAGATGCGCAACACCGTATGAGGTGCAGCAGCGACCTTTCCTCCCTACTTATTGTCTCTTACTCTCATAGTTTCGCTCAATTGCTGCGTATTTCGCTTTTTCAATGTTACATAGATCTTTGCTGATCATATCCACCTCTCTTCGTATCTGCCTATTCTATAACTCTATTCCTATCGTTCCTCACGAGTCAAGCCTCCCCGCCTCCATCTTCAGTTACATCGATTCTCTACCTTTTTTCGACACTCATAAATACCAGTTATTATTCCTACTCCCACCTACCTTCCCTACTCAAATTAATATTCTAATCTCCCAATTATCATCTCTGACGAGTGTGAGCACTTTATTCTAACCTTATAGTATTCCTTTGACATCTACGCTTGTCATTTCTTCTGGTCTTTAATCCCACTTCCTTCCTCTCGAAAACTATTATACCTCCTCTCATAACCCCACCGCCTTCCTGTATACCCACTCGCTGTTGCCCCTTCACACTTTCGAAAATTCCAAATCAATGCACACCACTTCTCAAGTCTCACCTTCTTTGTGTACATTTTCTAACAGTGTACACTTGTTTCCTTTCATCTATACCTTCTGTTTCTATGATTACCATTCTCTTTCTATATCTTCCCTCGACGTTTCTCTGCTGCCTCACTCCCTCCTCCACACAGATACTCTCTACTACCTCATCTCCACTCCTCTCCTCTATCGACTTCAATCTCCAAATATACCTATTCCTTCTTTCTTTCACCATTCCAAACCACACAACATTTCTCCTACATATCATATCCTACTCTTCACTATCGCCTCATCATCTCTGTCCCCTTTATGCAGATTTTCGAAGTAGTTTCCACTATAACCCAAACATAATATCAACATATTACATATATCATATCCACTACATACATACATACATTACATACATACATAACATATCAATACATACACTACATTATCATTACATTACATACCATATACTAATCATTAACATACATACACTACTATAACATACATCAACACAAACTATCTATACATACATTACAGACAATTAACATCCTTACATAACTTACATACATACATACTCAAATATCATATGGCCATACACATACATACATACCATACATACATTCTAACATTAATCACTAATATCATAATTACAACATAACATACTTCTATACAATACATACATCATAACATACATATCTATACATACTCATCTACTATACATACATATACACTTTATTGAACTCAATTCAGAAGCTTAACCACCAACACCACCCATACATAATTAGCTAAGTACTTCTTTTTACATCTTTATTGGATTAATGCATTTCATTTAGCTCGCAAGTTTGCTTCAATATTCAACTATGCACGATATTCAGAAAGAGTACACACTCTCACTCTACAATTTCTATTTTGTAATATCATTTCGCAGTTTTCAATCCAATAGACTCGGATATAACATACAATCTCTATACCACTTTTACTACGAAAATTCACCCACACTCTAAACACAATCAGTCCCTTCAGTCCCTTATCTTCATTCGACGTACTCTTTCGTAACCAATATATACTCTAACTAAATTTTTATATGCTCATTACTTACTTGCATCTACAATAAATCTAATTCCCATCTCATATTCATCTATTCTACTTACAGTTATTACTACCCTTATTAAGGGTAACTAATTACTTACCTCTCCTCCCAAATCCCTCGTCAACTATACACCCTCCTATAAACGCTTTGTTACCATCACAAATCTTCCCATAATTATCCAATCAATCACCAATCTCGCCACCCTTCTTGATCAATTTAATCATACTATTTAATTTAAAAATTTACCTTGATCGTTATCTAATTTTTTCATAAATACTTTCATAGCTCTAGCAATAATTTCCTCTATAATAATTACCTTCTAACTGAACAAAATAAGAATTCCTTCTTTCCCCATCAAACCCAATCTCTATGCCGACGTATCTAATCTTCATTACTTATTGCCTATTTACGTTTACTGCCAGATTTTACGCGAAGTGTTTTTCCACCTACACTCTTCATTCTTTGTCTAAATTTCCTAAATCTTCATCCAGTTACATAAATAGCTACAATCCCCTTACTTCTCATTTTATTCTATCAGTTAGTATATTTCCCTATTACCATCTATATTATACATTACATTATATATATATATTATCATCTATATATACTAATACTATACATATTATAATTATTATATATCTATATATATATTATCTATATAATATATATTATACTATTATACTATACTATAATTATATATTTACATATATCTATATACTATATATATTATATTTTATTTATCATATCTATCTTCCATATAAGGAATGGTTTACTATATTCATAATAATATATTCTCAATATTCTCTTAATATCTATAACATATATATTACACTTACTACAATATAATATATATCCCTCATATTATATACTATACTTAATATACTTCATATATATATATTTATTATATAATCTATCTATAATACTGAACGGGTGACTATAATATCTATTTTTTATATTATATATTTTATATTTACTTATTATTATATATTTAATACTTTTTATATTATAAATAACTATATATTATATATATCTATTTATATTTCTATATATTACCTACTTCTTATATTATTATCTATCATGCTATTTGAAATCTAAATATACTATATATACCTATCTTATATAATATATAAGTTTTCTATATCATATCTATTATCTTTAATATATCTATATAAAATATATTTTCATTAATATACATCTATATATATTATTATATCTTATCTATATATATTATATATATATTATATATCTCCTATACTAATCTATAGTCCTCATTTATTATTCTTTTATGTAATTGCGAGGAAGCTAGAGGGCGCCCTTCTTTTTTGGCCGGGCTCCCCGTCATTATTACCGGCTCCCCCTGCTCATCAGTAGTCTCATACTCCATACCTATTATACGAGCCTCCGCCCTTACCGGTTCGCCCGCCTACTGCTTTACTCTATCATTATTCTATCCATACCCCCTTCCTCTTGCTCATATACTATATTATATATACTTTTATGATATTTACCTATCCCTCAGCACTTTTCCACTCTACAATACCACTACCCACCTCTCAACTATCTACCTGCCGTCATCACGACTTCCCTCTTATATAATCCTCTAATTATCCGCCCGTTGACACCATACTACATACACCGCTTCCACTCACAATTTATATTATTCTTCTTATCTCTCTATCTCGTAATTCCCATCATTGTTCACTGTATACTTTTTATTACATCACTCACACATACTATATCACCTTCATTAAACGTACTAATTACTTGTTATCTTTACTCATCATCCGTATCTCAGTCACTCGATGATGAGTGATAAATATATTATTATCATAATATATATATTATAATATATCTTATAATATATATATTAATTATCTATATACTATTAATTTCAATATATAATATATATAATCTATATAATTATATAATCTATTATATAATTCTCTCTATCTCTATTCTCTCTATATCTATATATAGTAATCTCTATATTGAATTCAGCAGTATTCATTTATATTATTATATATATATATTATATATATATATATTAATTATTCTCATATTATTATAATATTAATATTCTATAATATATTTATTATATAATATATATATATTATAAAAAGGAATTTTTTATTTTACCACGTGTGCGCGTGGTACAAATTTAGTGACTATCAAACATTTCACAAATAAAAGTCGAACTAAACATGTTTAACGGACTAAATAAGCTAACGGAGGAAAAAACATCAATCGGAACTTATTCGGACTGCGTTTACTACATTACAATAGAGATAATAAGTACTGGTCCGTTTACTCCTGTTCCTTAATATAATAAATTACCTAAAAGTTTACTCGTTCAGTATCCTCGTAGTAACTACGGAGTATCACTGATACTGAGTGCCCAACGTCTGCTTGTTATGCTACTGTGCCTTTGATAAAGTGGTTGAACTCTTCGTGAAATTGTATTAACTTCTTGATTATAATCTTAACGTGGAGGTATGTTTACTGTCTCATGTCGTGTTGTACATTATATTCTTAGTTCATAGTTAATAGATAGTTTAGTCCTCTATTCATTTCTGTGAAAATCATTATTCTTGTACCTTGGCATATCTCTCTACAATATTCGTTGGTCTGTTATGTAATATAATTAGGTAAAGTGTCTTTTAATGATAAACGTTTGTTAATCCGATATTAACTAATTGCTTTAATCGTCGTAATAAAAATATACAATGCATTATGTTAATACAAAATAGTGCCTTTGAATAAATCATAGTGAATAGGTTCTACGTTCTTGCAAGTCAATATTGTTATGTTATTACATGGTACTGCCGTTCACCTGTCTCGTCTGCAGGAGGCATACCTATGTCTTGAGTTGCATCACTTTATCCTCCGGTCCTAGCCTCTAATACTTCTGTTTTCCTAAGCGTATTGTCTTCTGTATGGGTTCTCGTCAGAATAGTTATCATTTTATTTAATTCTTATTTTCATCATATGCTCTCGCAGCGCTTAATGATAATGTTTTTTAAGTTCTTATCCTGAGTTACATACTTTGTTACGTTTTATCGGGCTCTTACATATTCCTGCCGGGTGTCTAGTGTCACCTTGGCCTTTACATAGGAATATCTCTCATTTTTATTGCCGCTAAGTGCCCCGATATCTTGCACAAAGAATTAATACTAGTCCAATAACGTATAATCATGACTTGAAGTGCTTTATTGGATCCGAGAGCTAGATGCATAATAGATCTATGTTGCGTATAGGTGTTGGGTTCATCTCCTTTTTTTTGGTGGGGTGCGCCGGTCGGCCCGCGCGGGAGAGGGCCAGGGGGGGAACCGAGTACCACCACCAAACTATGTCAGATCCCCCACAACCGGTTTTGTTGGCCGTGCGCCCCGCCAACTGACACAGGTGGCGCCGCACTCCCCGGGGCTCTCTATAGGAAGTTTCCCTCCGCCCGTTGGTGGCATTTTAGCTGAGTTTCCCACGGACATAAAATCATCCGAAAAATCCACTCCATATCCTGTAAAAACCGCCAGTGCGATTAAGACCATTCTTGCTGCTAACTCCACCACGGAGGCAACATTTGATTATTTCTCAATAACCCCGCTCAATCTTTATGTTTATACTCACTTGGATATATAACTACTTTGCTTATTTATTCTCATGTGTGTACCCAGCGTGTTTTTTGACTAATATAAACTTTAATTTTTTTCTTCTATCTCGATCTCTCTTGGAGAATCATATCCTCACTGTGCTCGCACATTGAGGAACATCGCTGTATTCTCTACTCTTGATACAATAAGAAGTACCTTGAAAGGTACAATAATTCTGAGATTCTGATGGCCTATCACGTCCTTTCAAGTAGAGCTTGTGTCTACTCCTTACAGCAATCTCAAGGATTTTAGCCCGCAACAAGTACATATCATGCACAATCTTTTTCAGATTCCAAAAGTGCACATGGCTTTCCAGAGTACATCCTCTAGGAAACTTCTAGCCTAATTTAAATGCACAATCACTAATAAATTTACTTTACGAACTAATCTGGTGTAATATTTTATAAATATTTTCAATATGACATGACATCTGTAACACCAAAACAAATGAAGCAAGTACGTACTGGGGACTACAACTTCATAAATTTCCGGCACTATCACGACGAAAAGTGGACATTTTTTATTAACTGTTTTATTGCCGTAGCTAAAAACTGTTATTAACCTCTCCCAAAACTAAACGTAGTGTAATTTGATAAATACAGATGATTGAGTACCACCACAGTACCTCCTGATGATAACCCACTCTTTGGCCGCGACCGACCACCCCCACACTGCCACGATACAGCAGCCTTCGTACCACGACGGACTCCGGCCAAGAGCTCGAGTCGACTGACAGAGCTGCGGCGCATGCCATAGTGCGAGCCGAGAGCGCGTGAGGACGACCGAAAGCGCGGCCGCGACCAGGATTGAGGCGACGGAGTGTACGAGGCGAGAGCGAGGAGCAGGAAAAACAGGCTCGCATAAGGAGAGAGCTTGCCACTGACTACGCCCCCGCGCCTCCTCGAAAGCTGTTTTTTCTAAAAACTGTTGAAGACCGCTACAAATCAGAAAGATACTTGAAAACAAATTCCTTTTAGTTATGCTATCTCATGTAAATTTACCTTATGTCAATTCTATAATTTCTGCCACCTGCGTTAATGGTGATATCAACATTCATTCCAGGTGATCTACAATAATGGTTGTGTGTATTTTTGAACATCACAAGCCATTCTTCGGTTTTGGATTCACGTTTTCGAGTTTTGATGGTAACTGGAATGGTCGAACCTCTTTCTCCGAAATAGGTGTCCGCATTATCTATCCCATGAGGGTGGCCTCCTCCCTCTCAAGCGACTTCAGAGCTAAGTGCTAGTATTTAGCAATTGAACCCCAAACACCTTGTCCTCCATACTACCTGGAGATACAACTTAACAGCGGAGTACAAGGTTTAGGTTACTCGTACACACTATAGAATAAACCATGACAACTCCCTCATACACTTTCTTCGATTCACTTTATCGTTATTCAGGAAACCAATCGATGGCTGTTTGACATGTTAATACTTTTGGGTGGGCCCTGGCCTCCAACTGAGTTTACATTATTAATAATCCATATTAATAAACATAATAATAATAATAATAATAAACAATAATAGCTATAACCAATATTAACCGTCAAGACTAAGAAATTATTAATAATAATAATTTACATTAGGGCTCCAGGCGACTTCGGCATATATATATGAAATAATTACATAATTAAATAATATACTAATTACATTTAAAATTTTATTCTATAAAAATATCTAACAGAATCGGTACATTTATCTTAGAAACACTATCCTCTCTTATCTATTCTTTCTCTTCTTCTCAATTATTTCTCTTATAATCAATTGAAACATCATAAATTAGTTCGTTTACTTGTTCCGTTTTTCCCCGCTGATGTCAGACAGTGACAATCCAACCGTCTTGATTTTGTAATGACATTTAATGGGAAGTACTCTATATGCTCCTTTCTCTTTGTTGTCGTTTTTCTTCTTATTCCCTAGAAACATGGTCTCGCCAGATCTCTCCACTCACCCTATTCCGAATGATACGCTGAGGTTTTTCTGCTAAAATTTCCTTGATAATTATGCCCTTTCATACCTAAATCATCATCCGTCAGACCAGAATCTGATCACATAGCACCTTACCTACTATATACTTATCTCATATATTATCCTAAACCTCTACACTAATAGCCTACACCTACTATAGGGCCTAGGACTTACCTATTTAGTTATAAGGTAAAACTTCACCTGGCATAGTAATATAATAACATTATATATATTATATTATAGTTATATAATAATATCATATATAATATATATATTATAATACATATAATATCATATAATATTATATATATATATATATATATTAATATATATATATATATATATTATATATATATATATATATATAATATATATATATATATATATATATAATATATATATAATAGGGTACTACTATTAGTTTAACTATACACCACACAAAACCATATTATATAGTCCTATATATATCCCTTAGTACTCACCTCACCTATATTATAATACCTCAGACCTCCTATATTCAATATCCATTATAGGGGTCATCATACGTACTACTATATACCATTTTGGTCCATTACCTACCCTTTGATTCATCCTACATTTTATATCGTTATATATGAGAACATACAATGTATCCATCAATAATTACCTCATATAACTATTAATCATACACCTTACCACCTATGGTCACCTATTACTTGTTATTAATATTTGGGTAGGTGATAAGGGTCAGCTTGATGACTACTACAATATATATATATATATTCTGTCATTATATATTATAATACTTACTATATATTCTATATCTCTCTGTGCATAATTCTAATGTCTTCAGTACGACTTTATAAATCATAACAGTATTCTTTGTTCACTCTCTCTACATCTCTATGCAATATCGTCGATTATCTTTTATTTTCTTTTCCGATATATCTTACATAATTCTGTTTGTTTTTTATAACTATACTGCGTTGTAGAAACCCCACTTTGATAAAGTACTAGACCCACCAGGATCGTGTGTCGGGCGGCTTGGAGAAACCTCGCTCGTCATCGAGCTAACCAATTTAAGGACTGTCTGAAGCCGTTTCACACCTCACCCGTACACCGGGGAAGGGCAGCCAAAGACAAAAAAAAACAAAAACCAAAAAAAAAAAAAACAAGAGACACAATAAAAAAAAAACCACACCAAAAATTTGAAACGCTAAAAACGAATGATAAATTGAAAAATACCACGAAAAATGACGGTATATATACCACTAGTAAGGTACGGGGGGTTCCCGGCGTATACTCACTATTAACCCCGGTCGGGGTAGTGATAGTAGATATACTTATATTAGTCTATCCTCCTATTATACGTACGTTATATTTCCCGACCGGGCCTAGAAGTACGACCTACCCTCATTACCTGCCTACTCGTGAGTGCGTAGTACACTCTATATATAATATATATATTATATATACCTATACTTGGGGTCATTCTTATATATGATTATAACACACTAGTACCCACCTATTTATTAATACAATCCCGTCTCTTTACTTTTCCCGTGAGCGTCACACTCCATATATATAACAGGTTATTCTATCCCTCCATATCGTAGTAATATCTATACTCCTACCTAATTATATACTTAATTAAACTTATATACATAAAAATTCATTTTATTTTTACCCATCATGATGACTAAAATTGATTCTTTTTTATATTCATATTATTATCCTCCCTACACTTCATATTACTCCAACAGGATTTCCCTCACACCTACCTCTTTTTTACCCACGTTAGACTCTATGTGTTTTATTTGCGTTTACTTCTATATCTACTATATTATAATACTAATATATTAATATTATATATATAATATTTAATTATATTAAATATATACTCATTTCATTATATATTATCTATATATATATATATCTCTTTTACTTCTCTATATATATATATATATTAATTTCTTTCCTTATATTCTTTCTTTATTTCTTTCTATTAATTTTTTTTATTATATAAAAAAAAGAAAAAATAGGGGCGGGGGCGTTAATTACCCGCATGTATTACCTTTTCCCCGGTATAAGTATCTTGTGATCTATAGTGATAAATTTGGAGTATTATATGGATTGATTATGATAGTCATCTTATACTAAGTGAGGCTTAAATACACATTCTATCTATTAAAAATACTCTATATCTTCTATATCTTATATACTATACTATTCTATTATCATCCTTATCTTTCTAAAAAATTGACTCTCTCTATAATTCGTTTTGCAAAATCTCTTTCTTAATAATAATCTCCTATATCTTAATAATAAATATATATATAATATCTAATATTCATATATATATATTATATATCATATTAACTTATCATTCATCTTATAATCTATAAATATTCATATCTATCTATATCACTATTATCTATTACATTAGAACTACTATCACAGTTACTATTCACAGAAGAATTTACATTTATCATAGAGGTATTACTTATATTCTATATTATAACTACCACTATTACTACTAATTCCTTCACATATATTAATCTATCTTTATCTATTAATTAATCTATCTTACTTAATATATCTTCTTTCTCTCTCTAATACTATAATTATCATCTATACATTCTATATGATATCTCTCTAATATACTATAATTATCATATCTATAATATCTTTATCTAGTATCATATTATTATATCTATATATCATAATAGTATAGTAGTACACTTGATGATTTATAGTTATTATTTAAGCCTTACTCATAGTGCGTTTTATTGTGAGTGAATATTTTTTTTTGTTATTTATTTTTATATTTCTCATATTTCTAGTCCTGCTCTCCATATATCCATATTACTCCCGTAGGGTGAACCTCAGGATACCTTAGTATTCCCCCATATTCAATACTCTGTGAATAGTTAATTAAAACTATAAGAAATTTACCAGCAATCTCAAGTAAGACGAACTTATTTGACAGTTTTTGAACTTATTATTATTATTATTTATAAAGAACTGCATTAAATTCATTATTATTACTCATCCAAAATCATCCATATTACTATTTCAACCACAAGCACTCTCTTTAAGAACGATAAAATTCCATATCAACATAAATAAAAAAACACGCCTATAAACGAAGAAGCAAAAACAATCTAAAAAAGTACACGCAGCGAGATCTCATAAGGGATGTCAAAGGCACCATACTTTTACACTCACTTTGCGCAACCCAGCGTCACGAGGGAGCGTTATCTATATGCAAGTCGTTTCCTGAGGAACACCTGATCTTAACACTACGAATACCCTACGCTCTTTTGAGTGAGTCTTTGAGGCGCTGTGCAATAGCGGGAGTGAGGTTCCAGTGCAGTCGGGCCGCTCTCTTCGGCCTCGAGTGGACTAGACGGGGGGACCTTCGTCCCCCCCTCCTGTCCCCCCATCGCCTCGAGCCCCCTAATCCGAATATTTACCTGTTCCCCTCCTTGAACCTGGTGCAGATTATCTTGTGGGTCGGCCTCGAGCCGCATCGCGGGGACAGAGGGGGCGGAACTGAGGGATGTCCCCCCGTCGTCCACCCCGTGGGCTAGAGCGTCCGACGGAGGACCCGACTCCCTGATAACTCTTTATAATGCGTCCTTATCTTAGGGTTATTTTTTTTTTCTATATGTTTTCTCTTTATTCTATATATATTACGTACTTTACATATATATTTATTAGCTTTTGTTATGGCCGGAATCTCTATAACTTATTGTAGATCACCACTTTATTCATTTACTCCGCGTACGGTACTTTAATACTGTGTAATTGCCGTGTTAATTCCCCGATAATGCGTCTAGTTTGTTCTTCTGTGCTCCGCGCATACTTTTTTTTATTATGGGAAATATATATAAAATATAAAATTTACTTTAATGACTTTACATTTAGTATTTATATTGTTTTTCATACATTTAATATTTTGTAAATTATAATAGCCTATTTCCATATATACCCTCCACGTACTACCTTATTAGGCATATTATTCCTATCAATCTATGTAATATGGTTAACTTATTCCTTAGTTTAAGTTAGCTGAGTATCCTATTTCCGCCGATATTTATCACTATATATATATTATCATTATTATTATTACCACTATTTATTAATTTTTTTGGTATTATATTAACGTATTATTTTTACCTCATATCTTTCTTATTTAAATATAATTATCGTAAACTATATTGAACCTTCCTATAACGTATATATATATCTCCTAACATTATATTATCTATAGCCTTTATATAACTTTGGAAGGGATGGATAGGTTGATTTCCTTAAGCTTTAAAACTAAATAAATTATGAATCTTGCTGTGCAAGTCTCTGGAGTGTGGCCAACTATACCACAATTTTTTCTTTGGTTCACCTTGTTTATCACACCTAATAACTCCTATTACCTCTGTATTCGCATTGTTCACGAGGCCCCCCCCTCCCCCTTGCGCCAGTCTTCCCCCATTTCATCTCAGAAATATGCGGGCACTCATAGTTCTAAGCTCTTCTTCTGCTCTTCTACTCTCTCTTCTCTCTCTCTCGGTTTAAGCATTGGCCTTTCGTTCGTTACTCACGCTTCGTGTTTTAGTGTCTTTCTCTGTCTGCCTCTCTCTATTATGCTATTTCTACTCATCCTGTAATAAATCTTTTATAAATTTGAGACTGCCCCTGAAAATTAAATTTGACAGATCGGTGTTTCATTAGGTATGCACAACAATCGTTGTTTTCCTAAAAAATTCCCGGTGTGGGCGTATCGTAAAGCAGAGCGCATTTCTGCTCGTGTTTATTATTATATTATCTTTTTTTATTATATTTTTATATTCTATACTCTCTATATCTCTCTTTTCTCTCTTATTTATTATCATATTGTTGCAGTTTTCCGACTTTTACACCCTTCCGACTTTTTTTCAGGCACCTCCCATCGAATTTGTTGTTATCCCTCTGCACACCGCATGTTCCAAATTTAAATTTTCCCGGCCAAGCAACTAAACACGAGCGTAACGACGAAGCCCTGCTTAACCGCTACTAATGATATCTAATAACCTAACAACATAATTTTATTTGATAAAAGTGAAAAAAAAAACTTGTTTTGCAATAAAAGAGCTTCACTGTAAATCATAATTTTTATTTAAATCTATGTAACATAACGTAAACGTTCCTAATTATATTATATATATATATATATTAATATCATATATCATTATATATATATATATATATATATATATATAATATATATTATCATATAATATATATTAATAATTATATATATAATATATATTAATATATTATTATTATATATAATATATATATATATATATATATTATATATATATATATATATAATATAATATAATCCATTAAAAGGGCCAGAATAATTTTCGAAAAGTATTAAGACATACGGAAAAACTAAAATTACATATTTGGAATCCGCATACAAAGCTTATTATATTAAAGGATCGATTTAATGTACAGTTAAAAACTTAACGAATACCTAGATTAGACCGGGCGGATGCTCAGGAGTCGGGTCTCTCGGCCTCTAGGCGGGGCGACGGGGGGGGACTTCGTGTCCCCCCCTGTCCTCATCGGGCTTCGCAGCCCCCTAAAATTGAAGTCAAGGACTATTTCAATTAGGGCTCGAGCGTGGGGGACAGAGGGGGGACGAAGTCCCCCGTCTTCCACCTCGAGGGCGAGAGCCCCACTCCTGATATCTATGGCGGTCTTTAAATTTCATTACTATCTTCTAGGGTATTTGCGGTTAGTTTTTTATTAAAACAAATATAATAAAACAAATAACAATAAATAAAAAAAAATTATAATCTAAATAAATAGAATAAAATCATAAAATAATTAATCATAACATGCTTTACCTTTGCATAAATAAGCTTGAATCGCTGCTCCAATATGTATATGTTTAGCTGTAAATGACAAAATTTAGATGTTTTGTTTTTGTTTTATTTTTTGCAGTGTTTTTATTTTTTTTTTACCATTTCTGAATTCCTTCGTATAATAATCTTATTTACTCTTCCAAGACAATTTGTTTAATGTCATCAAAATTCAATAATGTATTGTTTTCTGTAGTGGTCAACTTTATATTATTATATATATATATAATATATATATATATTATATAATTATATATATATATATAATATATACTATATATATATATTATATATAATATATATATATAATAGTTATAATATTATATTATAATATATATATTATATTATATATATATTATATACTATATATATAAAGTATTTAGTGTTATATTAATATAATATATGTAATGATATATATAATAATATATATATTATTATATATCTATATATATATATATATATATTTTAATATTATATAATATATATTATTATTAACTATCATAAATATATATATATATATATTATATTATATAATATATATATATATATATATATATTATATATATATATATAATATAAAAATAATATATATATATAATATATATATTATTTATTATATAATATATTATATATTATATATATATTATATATTATATATATATATATATATATATTATATATATTTATATATATTATTATATATATATATATATTATATATATATATATAATGATATATACTATATATATATATTATTATTATTCTATATATATAATTATATATATATATATATATATTATATATATATGATTATATCTATATTATAAATATAAATATATATATTTATTAATAAGTACTATATATGATATATGTCATTTTCCGTTTATTTAAAAAGTATATTAAAATTGACGGTTTCAAATTTTTTTTTTTTTTTTTTTTTTTTTTTTTTTTTTTTTTTTTTTTTTTTTTTTTTTTGCGTTGATTCATTAAATTATATGAGAGAGGTTTGGCACACTGTTCTGACTTTTGACATGGGTTTAAGATATGAAGAAACGATTTATCGGAAAAAATATGGATCTAGTTTCGTCCGTAGAACTGTTAAACTCACTATTACCATATATATATATTATTATATATATATATATATATATATAATATATATATCTATATTATATATTATATATATATTATGATATTATATATATATATATATATATATTATATAATATATTTACTATATATATATAATATATATAATTATAATATATTATATATATATATATATATAATATTATATATTTATAATATAATATACTATATATATTATATATTATAATATATTCTATTATATATTATGTATATATATATATATTATATATTATATATATATATATATATATATATCATATATATAAATTAAATATATATTTATATATTATATATATATATATATTATATTATCTATATAACATTATATATATATATATATATATATATTATATCTATTAAAATAATAATTTATATAATATTATAATATATATCTATAATATATATATATATAGGCCTATGTGATAGATTCTGAGGTTGGAAGGCTAATCAATTTTACAGAAAACCTCGCTCATTTCGGGAGTGTGGATCTGGCAGACCATCTAGGAATAGAAGAAAACGACACCTTCCCAATAAATGTCAACAAATCAGACGTTGGCATTCCTGTCTACATCAGCGAAAACGGAACAGTACGACTAATTTTTTTCAATGAAATATTGGTGTTCAAATGTCATTCTGTTAATATTTAAAAATTATTATTATTATTATTATTATTATTATTATTATTATTATTATTATTATTATTATTATTATTATTATTATTATTATTATTATTATTATTATTATTATTATTATTATTATTATTATTGTTTATTATTATTATTATTATTAACCATGGAGTAACAAACGCCTCGGTTTCTGTCGAAAGTGATGAAATGAGTAGGTTTATTCATTCTTCGACTAAACCTTTCTCTCCTTAATATCCATAGTTGGAGCAGGTTTGTTCTTGCTTAATACTAGCACTTTCTCTAAGTGTTGGAAGCACCTCTATGTCCAACCTATTTCGGAGAAAGGTAACCAACCTAAACCCTCTAATAATTATCGTCCAATGGCATTCAATATTCTCTCTTTCATTATTTAGATCACCTGGAATTAAATTACCATTATTTCTATTATTGGCTTTCAACGTTCGATGCCAACTAGAGATATAATTTCCAATCTTTCTGATTTGTAGTCTTCTACCCTGAAACATTCAACCGGGTATGGCAAGCTCCTCCTTTATGGGCCTTTTTCCCCTCTTACATTTTCAATTTACGGCTTTCTTTCCAATCGCTCCATATCATTTATTGTCAGTGGATCGACTCATTCATTCCTCGTCGATTGTGGTGTTTCTCAGAGTTCTGTTTTATCTCTTATCATTCCTACTTTTCGTTAACATGTTAGCTACCGAAAAGTTAAAAAAAATTCCTTTCGTCGTGTGCCGAAAATGAAGTTTGCCCCACGTACTGCTTCATTTGTTGTCATGTCATGTCATTTTAGAATATTGCCATATTTTTCAAAATTTTGTTGTGCATTTCAATTACAATAAGTGAAATGTTTCTCAAAACCTTGACATCTATTTCATTTTGAGAAAAAGTGTCTGATTCTGACTCAATTTCTTGTCAAGAAATTGAGGGAAAATGAAAGGTTGGTTCAGTTTAAGATTTTT
Source organism: Trachelipus rathkii (assembly GCA_015478945.1). Taxonomy (NCBI): domain Eukaryota; kingdom Metazoa; phylum Arthropoda; class Malacostraca; order Isopoda; family Trachelipodidae; genus Trachelipus; species Trachelipus rathkii. The sequence continues at coordinate 4,193 of JABUQX010044818.1, read as the reverse complement.
ATTTTTTTTTTCTATCATAACTATCATAATTCCCAACGAATAATTTCAAACATAAAATAGTTTTTTCTAACCATAACATAAGAATTGTGATCTTACGCTTTAAAACACATTTATTTTTAGCTGAACATCTGTTATTTATTTATAGAAGCGTTTGCATTTTTCTATCATTGGATGAACATGGTAAGTTTCGGGGCAAAAATTTTAAATAAGATAAAATTGATAAATAAAATATTTTTTTGAAGCTCTTCTCAACATGAGGTGTGTGTGATATTGAGCTCAGACGTGTAGTTTGTGGATTCTATAGTCCCCTGTGAATGCTGTTTAGACTTATATACATTTATACGAGAGACTTTATTCATTACATCTATTTTAAGTGTACTGAATGTTCATTTCTAGCTCAACAAATCAACTTTGCCTGTCATATATAATTAATTAAAGCGATATCATTTGGTTATTCAACCATTAAATGTTTCTTAGTTTTGATCTCTCGCTCTATTGCTTAATGATTGAGGCGATTATTAACTAAATTTTATTTTTTTATTAGTGGTAATAATTCTTGTTATTATAAATTCCTCAAATTGTTATGTCATTAGATCGAAGATCAGCAGAAAGCAGGCTAGATGCGGGAGTGACGTATTGAACTACCCCGTGTTTGGGGAGGTGTGCTCCGAGCTGGATTTGACGCATTTCCTGTCCTCGCTTCAAAATTTTATCGGCATGAAAACTGCTAATATCTATAGTCTTAATACTATATTTTTTTTCTACGAGCTGCGAGCGGAGCAATAGTTGTCCAACTGATTTCCGAAAAAAAAAGGTAAGCCGCTCTGATGCTTTGCGGAGGCTATATTGGCCGACGCATTACTCTTCTCACTTGTATTATTATATTCTTAAAAATTTATTCTATATGCAACACTCATCATCTCACTCTCATTTTGTTCCTGGCTATATCTGGAGTCGGAGTCCGTTCTATAAGATATCAATTCGTATGTGCTTTCGTCGTTTCTCCGAGATATCAAATCGATGGTGTTAACATAGCTTTCCTACTCAAACTACTAATATATGTATGACTTCTGCCTTAGGGACCATGGAGAGTCTGCCGTGGCTGGCCCAAACTATATTTCACATAATCATAATCCTTTGAACCAGGGTTGGCCGACGTCATCTTTTGCCTTCTGGAGTTCGCGACTGCCACCTTTCGCCTTTGAGGCCCATGTTTCCTCCTCTCTTTGCTTACTCTCTGTCTTTAGTTTTCTGTTTTCATTCCGTATCGCTCCATATCAAATACAGGATACTCGTGCTGAAGCTGTCCTCTTCCTCCTTCGCTGTTGTGACTGGTGTGTCTGGCAAGGTTTCTGTTTCTCTCGTCACAGTTTTATATTCTACTTCATTTTCATTTAACGAACCTCTCTCAGACTGTCTATCCAACTTTTACGTTTTTAACTCGTTCACTCTTATGCGTATACCAACTCCTTGGTCAAATGTCTTCTTCAACCATATTTCAAATGTGTCTGTTGGCGCGTCTTTATGCTTCTAGAGTTTGTCTGCTAGTATTTTTTTAAACAGTTTTACCGATTCTTTTTTCTTGGGTCCAGATCTGGATTGGAATCAACAAATCGTGGGGTCCAAACTTAGGAACTCCTTGTAAAATTACAACACAGAGCCTTGTTGAAAGAAAAGGAAGTATCTTCATACTTCTCTACATTCTCCCTCTCAAAAACATCCCTCCTTCGACAGGTCTAACGTCCTCTCCTGTGAATACATAAACTTCTTGGTCTTCAAATAAACAACAAAAAATTATCCTTGGATAATCATTGTCAATAGTTTCCTAAGTGGCCTCAAGAAGTCTGAGTTCTTTTCAGGTTGCAGGGAATTTTTTTCTTCTGAACAGACACTCCAGTTATATAGGGCCCTTATTCCCCTTGTTTGGAGTACTGTTCTCGCATTTGAGCGAGGGGGGGGGGAGAAGGGGGGCTCCGCTCCACCCTTCTATTTGATAGGGTTGAGTCTAAAGCACAAGAGTACTATTAAATCCCTGTTCCTCCATCTTCTCAAAATCTCTTGACCTCAAGTTCCAATGCCAACGTTAACGTTGGGCTCTATCCTCTTTTCTATAGGTAATTCAGCGGTGCTCCGGGGAGTTGACCTCTCGCATTCCACATCCTTGCGTCACTGTTGGTTCGCCCGGTAGCACAAGCGGTGCCTTGCTCTCTCACAAATACGACGAGTGCTTGAACTGTCTCAGAACTGTTCGTTGTTGGTGGCCTTCTTTTCTTTCACAGCTACTTTTCTCTTTCTTTCCAGCTACTTCTGTTTGTGGAACCCTTTCCGTTCTTCTGTTTTCCTACTAATCTCTCTCACACATTTTAATTCTTCCTCTCTTTAAGGTCCACGTCTGCGCTCACCATGAGAACTTTGCGTTTACGACTTGGGAATTGGGTGGTGGTTTGGTCAAATGATATTATTTCTTCTCCGCCCCAGGCGGGGAAGGGGCTCCGGAGTGCCCCCGTGAGTGGCTGGTCTGATAAAATCTGTAAAAAAATAAAAACCAGGTCCACTCGATATGTTAGTTGTCTATGACACAATATCAATAAATCTTTTTGTTCTTCAAAAATAAAGATATGATCTTGTATTGAACTAGAAACTCCCTTTTTCACTATTTATATTATATTTGGTCAATTTTCGTAGAATATTTATAACATTTTTTTTTTTTGTATATATATATATTTGAATGAGTTTACTCTTTTTTTTTAATCATTTTGATAACAAGTTTACTGTATTATCGTAACTGAAACCGTTACTGAAAACATGTTTACCTTTTGCGCATAATATACGCTAATTTTTATTATTTCACAAATGTTGAAAAGAAAATCAGAATTAAAACAATAATATTCCTTGAGAAATTTTATTTGTAATTTCAGAAATAGAATTTGAAATTTGATTCTTAAAATTAGAACGTTTGCATCCTTATTGATTTTTGTAGCTTCTCACGTCAATGCCTATGCATACATTACCTGTTGCTAATGAAAACTGTGCTAATTGCGCCACTGTTCTTTTATTGAGAGAACAATAAGAAATAAATACCTCTGCGCTCTTTCCAATCAGTAAAAAAGGCACGCGAGGCAGTTGAAAGTTAAAATGCAGGGCAGAATCGAATTGTCTATTTATTTCCTTCTTCTAATAATATTAATTTATATTAGGATTTAGATATAACTTATTTCTATATATTAATATAATATTATATATATTAAATGATATGATATATGTAGGGGGGTTATAATCATATTTCCTTGGGTGGTAAGGCTAACCCTGAAGGTGCCTCTTTCTATATTTCCACACTAGAATTGGGGTAAACATTCTCAAACCACTTCCAATTTAAAAAGGCTCGCATGCCCGTATTACCCTATGTTTGAAAGTGGTGCTATAGTCAATGGAAGTTGGGATAAATAGGATTAAGGAAAAGAAGTGTGTTCATAACCTTCTAACCAAATTATAGAGGGTATACATGTAAGAACCGATTATAGTATGAGAGATAGCAAGCACTCCGTCAAGGGGTTAAAGCGGAGTATTTGATAAGAGACACAAATGATGAACTTTTGTAGAAATGGAGGAAGTATGCGACTCGTGAAGAGTTCGAAAAGAAGAAGAGTGTTCTTTGTGTAGGAAAGAGAGAGGCACGAAGAGAGACGGAGTAGAGAGGAGAGAGAGAGAGAGGAAGAGAGAGAGAAGAGAGAGAGAGAGAGAGTAGAAGATGAGAGGAGTTCAGAAGGCATAGTATGCCCGCCCCCCGTTGTAGTAGTGGAATAAGAGAGAGAAAGAGAGAAGACGAGAACGATTACGAGTACAGGAGAGAAGAGAGAGAGAGCGAGAAAGAGGAGAGAGGAAGAGAGAGAGAGAAGAGGAGAGAGAGAGAGGGAGAAGAGAGGAGAGAGAGAGCTAAAAAAAAAATTTTGTTCTAAGTTTGGTGTTATGATAAGATGACGGTTTAGGCCGTAGTCTCGTAATTTTAAGGTACCCTAATTGTTTAAAGTGTGTTAACATATTATTATTATTATTAAAAAGAAATTATTTAAAATGTTTTATTGTCATAATTCTTTTTTTTTTTCTTTTTTTTTTTGTTTTTTTCAAATTTTCTTTTATTTTAGCATCAAACATTATTGAAAATAATGCCTAATTTTTGGAAAATATCCACGGGT